>OMLM01018377.1:0-10143 GCA_900302695.1 Helostoma temminkii | reverse complement strand
TAAGTATGTATAGGTACACATATGGTACTGCAGATGTATGTGTATATGTATACATGGGTACATTCAAGTTTGCACAGCTATCCTGTATATTTTTCTCTGTGACTTCTGACTTCTGTCCTTGATTTCTACTTGTTTTGTCTCATCATGTAAAAGGAAGCAGGTACATCAGCGCATTTCATTGTACATTGTACTATGTATAATTGTGCATATGACAAATAAAACTTATATTATCTTATCTTAGATACATTTTTTCATGCAATTAGAAATTAGAAGATCACAACAGATAATAGAAAAACACTTTGTACAGCCTAAGAAGCAGTTAACAATGCTTAGGAGACACATCCAGACACACCGCACATGTAGTTAACACACCTAAACGAGGAAACATACCATGTGTTAGCGATTTTTACCAGAACAGGTTATGAGCATTTTCTCTTTTACCAGGTTTAGCTGATTATAGGTACTTGTTTGATGTTGTGCAGCATGTGATGAACTTACTAAATAGTGTGACTACAACAAATAACCAAAGATAATAAGGAAGAGATGATATGTTTTGCACATTGTGTTGAACTGAAATGAGTAAATGAGGAAACTAAGGAGGAGAAAAAAGTATCACTCACATTCTGTTCCATTTGCTCCTGCAAATTGCTGCATCACCTGAAATAAAGACGATCGCGATGATGATTTAACTGGTCTTCCATTGGTATAGAAAGTGGTAAAATGGATCACATGTTTAAAAAATATGTAAATAAAACCCAGCAGAGTGCAAAAAAGTCAAAATGAAAAATAAAAAGTAAAAAAGTTTTTTAAAAAAAGTAAAAAGATATTGGCCTTACTAACTTTTTGCCAATGTGAAAACAACATTTTACTGGTTAAACTGGTCAGAAAGGGGCAAAATGGACTGAATGGTTTGTACTGCAGAGCACAGAGCAGAAAAAGTCTACTGACTCATTAGAATTTTCTTATTGTATATGTAGTTTACATGAGTTTGAAGCAGACAGAAGCAGAACATAAGGCATATTATCTGCACACTTTTCTCTCATCCCACCGTGAGCCTGGTTCTCCTGGAGGTTTCTTCCATTAAAGACAGTTACACCACCACCGTGCCGCCCTACAAGATAACTAGTGTTTATAATTTCATAATGTATGTGGTCTGAGCTAAAAAAAAAAGTTTAATCACCTTTACAAGATGATTTGATTGCATGCATGACTACAAAGAATACACATTAGGCTATAGTTAGAAGCTAATTAGCCTTCATCAAAAAGGCAACAAATGTAACACAACGTCTTGTCGTACAATATATCACTTGTGAACATGTAAAGTCAGTGATGATTTTCTTTGATTAAAAATGCAACATCTGTACTTAGTTTTTATTTCATGCAATTAGAAATAAAGTCACAACAGCAAATATGAAACTAGCTTTAATAATCAAAGAAGCATGTCCAAAACCAGCACAACCTCAAAAAGTGCATATTTACTGCTGGTCAAATTTAATTCAGAGACAGAAATAGACTCTGGCATATTTTACACACATCCAGACACACTGCACACGCAGCTGCTACACCTAAACAAGGAAACAGAACATATATTAGTGACTTTTCAGAGTCATAAGCATGTTAGCAACTAAGGAATAAATAGACGTGTTTTTTTGCACATTGTGTGAGACTAAAATTTACTGTACAAAGGGGAAATTAATGGGGGAGACTAAGAAGAAGAAGAATAAAAGTGTCACTCACCTGTAGTTTGTGACATGCTAAATATTATTGCAAGAATTAAAATGAAGATCCCAATGATGACAGCAACCCCACAGTAAATGAAAATGTTGCTTTGGCTGTCACCTGAAAAAAGGTAAATTGTCTAAATTTTGCTTCCATGTACAGATGTTTTCTACAGCTGCCTCTTCTGTTCACAGTCACAGGCTGCTGTGAAAATTAAACCTAAACCTAAACTTTGTTTCCATGCATGACATTTACAAGACTAGGCATACATATTAGGCTATGGATAGAAGCAAGTTAGCCTCATTCAGAAAAGCAACAAAACTGCAGAAGAAGCAACAAACTTTTTTAGCCTGGATCTGACCAAATGTAACTTCTTGACACACAGTGTATCACTTGTGAACATGTAAAGTCAGTGGAGGTTTTCTTTCATTACGGAAAAGCTACATCTGTACTTCACAACAGCAAATATAAAACTACTTAATATAGGCAAAGACGTAGGTACCTATAACAACCTATTACATTCGACAGAAAACATATTTTGATGGGAATGTGTTGGAAAATTTTGTGAATTCCTGATCATTAAGAAGCATGTACAAAACCAGCACAACACCAGTTAATATTGTGATCCACTTTACATCCTGTATATAATCATCAGAACTTCATTGATCTCTTGACCATCTTTGAAATACAGATGATCAATATGGCAATGACAACCCCACAGTACATGACAATGTTGAGATGGCTGTAACTCCCACAACCTGAAAGAAGACAGGAAAAATCTAAATTCTGCTTCCTTGTACATATGTTTTCTACATCCACCTCTTCTCTTCACGGTCAGATAGGCTGAGACAAGGGAAGCACTTTGGTAAAGAAAAGTCAAATTGTGATCCTGTGGACATTATTCTGATTGTGACATAGTAAATATGATGGGTCTATGAGCTTAATTATCAAGGAAAACACTTATTAACAATATCATGTTATCATATAATATGAAAACAGTACAATATGAATACAATGAATCCAAACATTACATTTTTGCTACTAAACTTCTCTATATGAGATTTTCCCATGCTGGATGTAAAAATGTCTTTAGTGTACTTACCAACAGTGAGCTTAACAAAACCCCTCCTGTGCAGTTCTCCAGTGTGAAAGGAACATCTGTATGTTCCAGTGTCAGATGGTTGTACTGAGAACAGATTCAGTGACAGGTTTCCTGTGGTCAGACCAGCATGTTTGTTTGTTCTGCTTTTCTAGGTTGTCTTGTCCATAGCTCTCCTCCACTGTCACGTTTGTCTCATTTGTTTGTCGATGGTTCTGCTCCACTTTGCCTAGCAGCCAGGCATCGGAGTTGAAGATGCTGTCAGTAGTGCAGGGAGCACTACTGAAGACCTTTTATGACTCACTGTCAGATTTTACAACCAGAACTGCTCCCAGTGAACCATTATCACCATCAATCACTATTAGTCACTTTAAAACTGTTTTTTCCTTTAAAACTGTGCTATTACAAATGTGCTGTTTGCTTTGTCCAGGTATGAGAGAGCTCGCTAAAGCAGGTAGACAATAGCATCACCTCCAACCTGGGGGGATAGGCAAACTGTAGTGGGTCTAGTGACGTCTCAACCTGTCTCTCCAGGACCTTCATGATATGTGAGGTGAGGGGGGCTGGTCTGTAATCATTAAGAGCAAATGGAGATGAAGATTTAGAAACTGGAGTCAGACATGAAGTCTTTCAAACCTTTGGCACCTGCTCCAGTCTCAGGCTCAAGTTAGGAGTTAAGAGGTGCTGGAGAATCCCAGAGAGCTGCAGCTGGCGTCCGGATTATGTTCCTGCAGCCAGATTTTAGTAACACACATAATGCTGCACTCACGATATTCCCACTGGCTTGAAGTCAGCGCACCAAGCTTGTCCATCTTATTCACCAGGGACCTCACATTTCCTGTGACCACAGAAGGTAGAGAAGCTTTAAACCTTTTTCCTTCTACCTTCCACTCTTTCTTTTTGAGTCAAACTCTGCATCCCCGGCGCCTTCTCCTTCACAGCTCCACAGGAATCAGGGGCCTTTCTCCCACTGAGTGTTGGGAGAGTGTGTGTTTTAGCTGAAGTGTGTCCTGCTGCTTTTCTTCACAGATGTGTTTTCTGCATCATTTTGAGCATCTTTCTGTATTTTTAAAATTCCCACAGATTTCTCTTTAGGTCTGCAGAAACGTATTGTTTGCATCTTCTTTCGGTTTGCCTTATAATATTTAGAATCAAACAATAGTTATTTTTAACTGAAAACCTCATCAGCAAATATAAAAAAGGGACAACAGACATGAAATCAAACATTTATTAACTATTGCCACAAATCAAAATATAATAAATGTATTAATCAAACACATTAAAAACTGTAAAGAACAAACTTATCTGTACAGTACCAACAGGGGGTGAGCAGCCTAAGAGATGGTTTCATGTGAAATCTGTGGATAATCCAGAAGTTGTACTGCACCTCCACCAGAAGAATGGATATGTTCAAACCTCCGAACAACGTTTCCTGTATGGCCACATAATGTACAGTAAGCACCAGGAGATAAACACAAGTTAAAGACATGTTAATGGTGTAAAATCAATTTATCCACACTCAAGAAGAGAGACAGGGAGGCGGATTTCTTATCAATAGGTTTGATTTATTACGCCTGCAGTATAATTTAACACATATTTTGTGTCAAAAAGTTCTCAACCCCGCCGCTGCACCCAACTTCCGCGGCGAGCGCAGCGCGTCTACAGGATTAAACGCGTTGAGCCATCGGACGCTCGGCCGTGCGCGATTTGCGCTGCGGCCCCAGGTGGCTGCCTGTTGCAGTAGCTCCCGTTAGATTTGTGTTTTCTTTACTGTAGTGTATTGTAGTTTCTTTATCCTTCTCTTTGCACTCTTCATTTTAAACACTTTTTCCCTAACGTTGGATATGGTTTTTACTTCCCTGTTTTTCATGGATTTTCAAACATTGTCTGTACTGATTGGGAATAACAATGGATGCGACAGGGAGCGGACGAATTGTTTACACCAGAGATAAGCTGATCGCTCTCCCAACACTCACTAGGAGAAAGGCCCCTGATTCCTGTGAAACTGAGGAGGAGAAGGCGCCGGGGATGCAGAGCTGGACTCAAAAAAAAAGACGGGAAGAAAACCTTCTCTTCCTTCCCTGGTCACAGGAAATGTAAGGTCCCTGGTGAATAGGATGGACGAGCTCTGTGCGCTGACTTCAAGCGACTGCAGTGCTGGTGAGTAACAGCTGGTGTAACCCCGGACATGTTACTGTGAAGGAACGTCTCTGTAACCTGGACATTGAACTGTTAGCTGTGAGTCTGCGTTCATATTATCTGCAGAGGGAGTTCCTCCCTCTTCTGGAAATAAGTGTTAACTACAGCCATTGCCATTTCATCCTCTTAGCAAAGTTCATCACCATCTGTCCTTCTAGGCTCCTTTCCTTAACACCAAACCTGCCCATCATCTCCTCATCATGTCAATTTTTAAAACTCTTTTCAATTCTTACATTTTTAAATCCTTAAATGGTCTTGCCCTGCTCAACCTCTCTGAGCTGCTGTGTGTTCATTCATCCTCCTGGTCACTTAGAAGCTGAAAACTTAACTCTTGTCTCTGGTTTTTGACCCAGTTTGAGTTGGTGATTGTATAAATTTTTGTATTATTCGTTTGAATCTTTTAGGCATTGTTATTTTAACTCTTAAGCACTGGTCAGTCTTTGCTTTTTTTTGAGTGCAATTATTATAAATAAAGTTGGCTTGGCTCCTCACCTCTGTTCCCTTCACCAACCCTATCTTCAGACCTTCATACCTTTTCTCTTTTCTATCTACAAACTCTTTTTCCTCTTCTTCTTCGGCTAACAGCAGTCCAATTTCCTCAGGCACCCTGTTGATCAACGGTATAGATTCACACTGATGATTCGATTTTGAGGCCCCATGGCCTTTTTTTTTGTTTTTCCATTCTGTTTTTTGTTAAAATACATTTGTTTATTTTTGCCTTCAGCCTGTGTTGTGCAGGCTTGTAGTGCAAAATGATGGTAACAGGGGAGATGCTATCAATAGTTCTGTGGGTTTAAGTTCAGAAATCTTTAAGAGTGAGTAATACCGTGGGGACAGAGTTCAAGTCATTTTACAGAACTAAACAAAAAGAGCAGCCAAAATCTTTTTTTTATTTTAAAAACTCAATAACTCCGGATTCATTTGGCCAGTTTACCGAGGCATTTGTGCCTGAGAAGACTTTTTATTCAATGTTTACTGACAATGTTTACAACACTTAATATTAATACAATTCTAAAAATGAATAACAGCAAGTAATAATGTGTTTTTATACTGGTAGGTACAGGCTGAGTGTGTCATTTTCTGCAAGAAATATGTGTGTTTCAAATACAACCAAACAACAAAATACCGAATGAATTCTGAAATCAACAAGGTTCAAAAGGTGTCATGAAAGGGAAAAAATATTAGTTTGCATTAAGGACCATGACCTATAATGAAGCATTACACGCATACTATTAAATTCATGAGTTTAATAGTATGGGAGCATTGCTTACTGTCATCAATTTGTGAGCACAAATGATTTAACATATACTTATGATTTATTGTCTATTCTTCCTGTTATCAGAATATTCTGTTGCTTTTTGTCACATAGCTCAAACAAAGCCACAAAAACATTGTGACAGAATCAGATATCTCAATAGTAAACAGTTGATGAAGTAAAACTGGCCAATCAACGAGTGCATCTTTGTATTAAACACACAGTAGCCAGGACAAAAAGACAGGTCCTTGTTGGAACGGACACTTTTATACACATGGAACAATAAGGTCTCACTGTCAAGTTCTACTTCTGAACTCATGTTCTAACAGTCCTGGTGTTTTGGTATTTAATAGGAGTGGGATTTGATATTTTAACTTCCTGGATTAACAAAATGCTACAATTTGCCTGTTTAATGTATGATATTGCTGATGATGTGCCAAAAACTGATCACAGTGCTCCGCATTTCACTTTATATTTTAGGCTTTACATCTTTCTTTGCTGACGGTGGTTGAAGTCATTTTTATTTAGGTTGTTTCTTTTCTCTTTTAGTTTGTTTTTGTGCTGATAAGAGCTTTTACTTTACTTTACTTTTACTTTACTTTAAAGCGCAGTTGTTTCTCCCAGGGATTAATACATTTCTTGGACTCTGAATCCTAAATTAATTTGAAAAAATTAATTAATTGTAAATATTCAACGCCAGAACTAATATTGAACCTACACCTGAAACAACAAACTTGCAAAACCTTATATCACTGTAATTGACTTCTGTGTGTCCCAACTTCTGCAACTTGAAGACAAAGACTCCATGTCCAACATGTGAAGAGTTCATATATGGGCTGCTCAGTGATTTTTCCAATCACAAATACCACCACTGAATCAGCTGCTACCGCCCGTAAAATTCGATTCAGTTTGCAGCAAAGTTGCAATTTCAAGATCAAAAGTAGATGAGATTATGGAAAGTTGGGAACCTGTGCTTAAAACTAGTCCGGTCACAGCACTCATTCTTACAGTCATATATATATGCATATATTCCCAGAAGATCCCATATCTGCTCAGCTCAGTCATTTCCTCAAACCCAACCCCCAGTATTAGCACTGCAGAAGTACATTCAAGTTAGTAAAAAATATTACTAACTTTTATTGTTGAACAATTTTTGGCCAGTCACCAATTGTTGTTCATGTTTGATAAATGACTTACTTATTCTGCCTCTTCTACTGATGATGTATTCATGACATAACAGAAAAAAACTCAGCGACTAAAAGCTTGTGTTAGGGCCAGTGGAGGACATTTCAGGCATCAGCAGTAGTCTGGTGCTTGTTAATATTTTATTTCTGGTTCCGACAGTGGATTTGTTGAAGTTACGGTGAGTTATGTAATGTCTTGTTTTTATTGGACCCCAGTGTACATACAGTGCCTTGCAAAAGCATTCGCCTTTTCCACTTTTTGTCACGTTACAAACACAAACTTAAATGTATTTTATTGGGATTTTATGTGATAGACCAACACAAAATATCACATAATTGTGAAAGGGAACAAAAATGACATACGTTGTTCAAGATTATTTACAAATAAAAAGTGTGACGTGCATATGTATTTAGTCCCCTTGAGTCAATTGCTGCATTTAAATCTTCAGGTATGTCTCTACCAGCCTTCACATATAGAGACAGCAAGTTTTGTCCATTTTTCTTTGTAAAATGGCTCCAGTTCAGTCAGATTGGATGGAGAGCGTCTGTGAACAGCAATTTTCAGCTCTCTTCACAGATTTTCAGTAGGATTTAGGTCTGGACTTTGACTGAGCCATTCTAACACATATTTATGTTTTAATCTAAACCAGTCTCATACTCCAGTCCTCGAGGGCCACAGCCCTGCTTGTTTTATAACTATCCCTGCCTTACCCTCTGCTGATTACCTGGATCAGGTGTGTTCAGCCAATCAGAAGCTGTAAGTGCAGAGATGGTTGGAAAACAAGCAGGGCTGTGGCCCTCGAGCACTTGAGTTTGAGACCCCTGATCTAAACCATTCCATTGCAGCTCTGGCTGTATGTTTAGGGTCATTGTCCTGCTGGAAGGCAAACCTCCGGCCAGTTTTGTGGCAAACTGTAAACTGCTGTATCACCTGAGCTGTGGATCTCTGCAGCTCCCCCATTGTTACTATGGGCCTCTTGGTTGCTCCTCTGATTAATGAAGAGAGCAGCTGTATTTATACTGAGGTTAAAGTACACACAGGTGGACTCTCTTTACTAATTAGGTGACTTCTAAAGGCAGTCGGTTGCACTGGATTTTATTTAGTGATATTAGAGTAAAGGGGGCTGAATACATATGCACTTTGTGTGTTTGTGTGTCTAAATGAGTTCATGAAACATATTTTTTATCGTTTAAAACATTTAGTTTTTTATTGTTTCTACATAAAAAGTTTGGTTTCTGTTTAGAGGAAATAAAATATCTTCAGTAACTCAACTGGACGGATGCTAGAGAGATCACTTAGTACAGTGCTTGTATGTTTATACTTGTGTATAATGTGGTAAATGTTGTTTTTAGACAACCTCTAAAATAAAACTCTGTACACTATATCAGAGTTTCCACAGAGTTTCCAGTTTGTGTTGCCAAATTTAATCAGTTTAATACATTTTTTGGTGGGAAGCTTGAGTTATGCAACATTATTCTGCTAAATCATGAACTTACTGGCAGCTGTGGTCCTGACCTCACTCTGCTGCTCTGCTCCTCCTCTCTGTTGTCTGCACCGTTACTGCTGCATTATGCTGATGCTTTTATGTTTATTCACCACAGAACCACAGTTTGCCGATAACTACAACATACCCACATCTATGTGTCTCTCACGCTCTGTGTCTCTTTCACCAGCTCAGTATCATTCCACAGTCCACATTTAACCATTAGCCTGTTCATAAATATTTTATATTTTTGTTTTTTATAATTGTTTTTCACATAAGCAAGTGTAATTATATGTAATGTCATGCAATATATAATGTATAATATACATACAAAAACCTACTACCAGTATAAGAGAATGATGCGTTTCCTCACTTATTACAGTCACAACTGATGACATTTTACTTTAATCAAGTGGTTTTCTGTCTGATTTTGAGGTTGAAATATTAGATTTGTGTGTTAGTTAACTGTTGTTTCAACCTAGAACGTGTATAACTGAGTAACATAATTTCTTATGCTAAGTTCACTTGCTAAACAACTGCTAAATGTAACTTTAAATGATATTGCAAGTGACAATTAGTCAATTTTTATTGATAAAAGGTGATATGTGAATATTTTAATTGCTTGTCAACTTCAAACCAGCGTCTCTCATCTTGTTTGCTGCATCTCTGTGCTATTTTTAACTCAGGAAGTGTGGCCCCTCAAGCTAGTGCTAATACTAAAGGAAGGCAGGTCTGCGAAGTTTTCTAAACTACTGCACTCTTGGTACGAGAAGCAAGGTATGTGATGTGTGGCTCTTTGTTTAGGCTGGAGGAACATTTAGGGGTGTTAAAGCGTTTACAATGACATTTGTTGACATGTGTTTGTCATTTTTGTTTTACAAACAAACATTTTAAAGTTCTGTGCAGAAATGTTACACTGTAGAAATAATAAATGGTGTTGGTCATTCTACTCTGGAGGAAGCACCCATAATATATACACTGAACCTTTAGAGACACTCTGTGTTGTTACTGATAAAAAAGAGCTGATACTGCTAGTGACTACTGTTTGTTGTAAAATAACCCAAAAATGGGTTGCAACTAACAGAGGTAATGTCTGGGTGTCAAAAAAGGTACCTTTTCTCAACTGGTAATAAAAAGACTCCAAACACAAATGCACAGTTAGTGTGTCAGTACAATGTCACAACCTGCAGTCAGAACTATCAT
>OMLM01018341.1:149838-163650 GCA_900302695.1 Helostoma temminkii | reverse complement strand
TACAAAAGGACCAACAATAAATTGGGTTAATTACAATAATTAATTACATAAAACCAACAAATCCCCCTTGAGCAACCACTAGACAACAGTGGAGAGAAAAACGCCCCCTGCAGAACAAGCCTCAGGGTGGGCGGCCATCTGCCTTGACCGGTTGCGGTGAGTGGAAAGAAAGAGAGAAAAGAAAGACAGGTCACAAAACAATTACAACAACAAGCAACAACAAAACACTTGGCAGGTTGGATTGGCCAGCAACTAAACACTGGGACAATACAGCTTCAAGGCCGAGGATACCTGTAGAAGAAGAGAGAGAGAGAGAGAAGCAGAACTACCAGAGACATAAAGTTAATAACATGCAGTGGTGGTGTACGAATAGATGGAGAAAAGAGGAGGAGCTCAGTGTGTCAAGGAGTCCACCGGTTTGACAATAAGCTTTATCAAAAAGGAAAGTTTTAAGCCTAGTTTCAAAAGTAGAGAGGGTGTCTGCTTCCTGAACCTGAAGTGGGAGCTGGTCACAGGAGAGGAGCTTGATAGCTAAAGGCTCTGCCTCTCATCCTATGGTCTATGATCCCTCTTACCAATTCCAGTCAGAACTCTGGCTGCAGCATTTTGGATCAGCTGGAGGCTTTTTAATGAGGTACTAGAACATCCTATTAGAAGAGAACTACTGTAGTCCAGTCTAGAAGTAACAATTGCATTGACTAGTTTTTCAGCATCATTTTGAGACAAGACGCTTCTAATTTTAGAGATATTCCTCAGGTAGAAGAAGGCAGTTTTAGAGATCTTTAATATATGAGTTAAAGGAGATATCCTGGACAAAGATAACTCCCAGATTCCTCACAGTAGTGCTAGACGCCAGTGCTATGTCATCTAAAGTAACTGTATGATTGGACATCTTTTCCTTAAGGTCCAATATAGATTAACCTCTGTCTTGTCTGAATTAAGAAGTTTGAAGTTTGATTAATTTATCTGTTTCATTTGGTTTAAAGGCTAAATATAGCTGACTGTCATCTGCATAGCAATGGAAATGTATTGAGTGTTTCCTAATAATACTGCCTACAGGAGACATACATGAATTGAAAAGTATCGGTCCAAGCACAGAACCCTGTAAAACTGTAGCCCGTAACTAACTTTTGTATGCATGAAAGACTCATCGTTAACATAAACAAATTGGAACCTATCTGACAGATAAGATTTAAACCAACCCAGTGCTATTTCTTTAATCCCAACGACATGTTCTAGTTTGTTTAATAAAATGTTGTGATCTACAGTGTCAAAAGCAGCACTGAGCTCTAACAAGATCAGTATAGAGAGAAATCCGTTGTCTGAAGATATTAGAAGCTCATTAGTGACTTTCACCAGTGCTGTTTCTGTACTATGATGTACTTAAAACCCTGACTGGAGTCTTCATATAGGTTATACCTGCTCAGGTGGTCACATAATTGCTTAGAAGTAATCAGTGAAAAGAAAACGTCTGCAGTGCTCTCAGATTAAATGAATGAACAAAGCTGCATTTGAGTTATAATAAAACAATGCAAAACTAATTGCAGTGTAAAACACACATCACCTGTTTATTTTACAGAGATTATTTCATGACGGAGGCTGTTCAGCAGCAAACTCTTTAATAAAAACTTTCCAAGACACACATGCAAAGGCCGAACAAGTACAGTCAAGTTAAGGTCACATATTTTCCAAATCCTCTTCAGCTCATAGTGTAGAAAGTGTATAAGGATATTCAGAAACAACATCAGAGTGGTACTACAACGTAGCCACCACAGTTAGTTTTCATTTCAACATAATTTGGAAAAATGGCTTTAATTATTTTACCCGGGTTATTTTCAAACATCTCAAACTTCACGTGTGATTCAGTGAATTTATTGTTCTTCAGTGGAAAAAACATCTGTGGGTGAGGTTAACAAAACGTGTAGGTCAAGTTGTTTTGGTGATGAGTTACATTTCATAATAGAAAAACAGTTCACAATTCACTGTCGTCACTGCACCCACATACAGTACATCTATTTAATAATGGCAATTTGACATTTCAATGAAAGAATAGTACTTGGGGACATAGACTATGAACAGAAATGAGCCATTTGCTGCTTAATAGGATTATTTCTGTTTGGCTGTGTGTCATTCCTGGAAGACAATGTGCATAACATTCATTCATCTTCTATACCGCTTAGTCCCCGCAGGGGTCACGGGGGTGCTGGAGCCTATCCCAGCCAGCTTACGGGCGAGAGGCGGGGTACACCCTGGACAGGTCGCCAGTCTATCGCAGGGCTGTGCATAACATGCACTGCTTAAATAACGTCTGGCACTCAATCATGAGGTGAAGAATATAAGTTAAGTAGGTTAAGAAACCACAGACTTTTTGCAAAAATTGCTTTGCTTCATTCTAATGCCTTTTTAACTATCATTGGTGTTTTGTATTCGGTATATTGCTATTTTTTGTCTGTTGTTCTCAGTTAATCTGCTCATTTATTTGCCATCTTATAAGAATGATTAATATGTGTAGATTTATTCTTGTTTCACCGGGTTGAGCTCATTTGAAGGAATCAGTTCTTCTGTGGTGTGTATTTTATGTTTTATCTTCTTGGTGTACATCTACTGCTGAATCAGGGACAGTGAAAACAAGTGCGCATCATCAGATCTTAGTAGTGAGGTTGAGAACATATTGGTCAACACTGGGCAAAGCTGGAGAATTGGCAAGCTGCCACAAGGGGAGAGGGTTTTCATTTGTTTATTTTTCTAAAGTTCCTATTGCCAGTTAATATTTTGTACACATTTGTATCTGCTGCATCGGCTGTTATCATAATAAAATGCCTACATTGGATGAAGAAACTGCTCCTAATTTTTATGCCTTTAATCTAAGAGCAGTGCAGATGTTAGAAAGGATCACATGTGCCCACAGACATTCAAAACAGCTCTTCACTGATTGTTTGTGTTTAGTTTGGGCTTTATTGTTTTGTTCAAGCTAAATTCAACACAGACAATGGCTGATCCAGCATTTTAAACTATGTAGATTTTCTTTTCATTGAGGAAAAAGCACTTCCATATTTCCACAATGTTTCCTGTCAGATACTGTACATAAGGACAACCCTGTGTTTATGTGTGTAATCTCTACATGGAGATACTCTTTAATAACAATAACATCTTTGCCTGTATAATTTCACATAGAAATCTGATGTGCCATCTTTTGTCAACAGCTGTTAAGGTGGGAAAACAGCTGTTACCATATGCTTTGTTGTAACTCGCCTACATGGAGTCAAGCAGCAGTAGAAAAACTAGACATTGAGTTTCTGTGATGTTTGCTCAGCTTCACTAGTGTATTATTTAGTTTATTGCTGTTAAAATCTGGATTTTAGTCCTGGTTAAATAAATTATGTGACTATTACGTCAAAAGACAAAACAAAAGAATGACCTTGATATATTAAACTGAATTTGCTTCCCAAACATACCAAGGCAAGGTCACTTGCTGATATAGTACAGGTACTAGTAGCAGGACAGGACTTTCTTTTGTTTGTTCAAAAATTTTAAAGAAAGAGCCCAGTTGAACTGGTTCCTGGATCAAAAACAGCTGCCGTCCTCTTACAACAAACCAACCCATTCATCATCTCGCTCTAGATGCCATTTTGTGGAGTGCCTGCAAGGACTTTAAACGTGCTGATAACAGTTAACAAGAAGCATTTGTCTCTGACAAATGTTTTCATCCGGTGACAATTTGACTTGAGTTGATTTATGCATTTTCAAGCAAACAAACAACGACACTGACATTGAAACCAAAATAGACAGCCAGGTGAACACGAGTAACAGAACTTCTGGAAGGTTTAGGATGGAGCTTGTCAGACTGCAAATTTATAGGAAACATTTTCCCCTTGAGATATGTGTATCTTTATTCCCTATCTTCAAATATATAACAATCTAATCTCAAGCCTCAAACTTATCTCTATTTCTGGATTGTGCAAAGTTGGAAGCCTGCAGTCATGCTTATTACTTTTACCAATGCCAAGAGGTTGTAATCCCAGGAGCATTTCTTTGTAAAATTATCTCTGCCTTTAATAAAACAGGGAAGGAATGCTAACCTAATTTGAAGTGGGACTGTGTGAATTGTAAATGTGAGGTTTTGGTCAGCCAAAATGAAAAATAGTGAAAAGAACCTTGTATTTGAAGACTGAATTGAGCCGAAAACTCAAGTACGATGACTCGCTCACTCAACTGACACAATAAAGAGCACTTTCAGAACCACATAAAAAGATTTATCTGTGTCATTTTACTGCTTTATTGATTAAAAGCACTGACTCAGCAATTATTTCCCCTTGTGCTGAGGTTTCTCAGAAACTGCAGAACTGCTCAAGCAGGAAATGTGTTCCTGACCTTGTCACAATATTATGTTTATAATCAGAGAGTTGAATCAAGACTGTTTAGACACAGTCTCCCACATAAATGTTCCATAACAGTATTCGAGGCTCAGCATATTGTTTTACAGATGTGTTTGTTATATTGTCAAACACTGACAGTAGTAAATTTTTTGTAAAGAAAGGTTTGTAAAACAAATAGTTGCACAAGTGGTTGTTCATGGGTGGAGAAGTTTATTCACTCAGCTGCTTCCATCAGTTTGTGCACCAAGTGCACAAACTGATGGAAGCAGTAACTGATGGAAGCAGTAACTGAAACATATCCTAGTTTCAGTTACTGAAAAAGGGAGAATTAGTGTCATTATTTGCTGTAGTTTACAATATTAGACAGTTGGATGCAGTTTGCAGTCAGCTACTTTAGACATTTCATGGCCAGTAGGTGTTATGCATGTATGAAAGAAAGAAAGAGCGTGATAAACAGATATAGTTGTCAAACTGATTATAAATTCTATATACATATGTGCTCCTGGTGTTTCAGCCCTCTCTTAATATGCCACATAAAAGCATGGTGGGGCGTACTACTGGAATTAATAACTATCCAATGTCCATTCACTGAAATACCTTTTATTTAAACTGGGTGAAATATTTATGTTTCAGTTATTATTTATGATTAAGGATCACCTAAATAGAATTAGCCTAATGGAAGTCTGATAAATGCAATATGTGGACTCTCTTTTAACTCTATACCTAGAAGGAAATAGCTAGAATTTGTTCCTTCACTGGTTTTTTGAGGTTTTACTGTGTTTATATTCACCTTCACATTTTCCAGTTGCCTTACAATGAGTCGTTTGTATCTTGATGATTATACCCAAGCAGCTTACGAAACTAATGTTTATGTGTCAGTTATGCATGAAACTGAAATACCCTGTGCAATTCTGCCAACAATCAAGGCAGATGCCAAATTGCGGCTGAAGCCCCTATTATCTGAAGATTACTTTTTTATAGCAGTAAAACCAAGCAACACATTTTCACTAAATCACACTGTGAGATTCTTTTTTTTTTCTTTTAGAACCAGCAGCTGTAAAAAAAAAAAAAAAAGATTTGAAAGAGCATGTGACAGGAGAATTAATTATTATGTAATTATGGTGAAAAACTGGAAGCTGTCATAATAATTACTTTGCTAACTACACATACAAACGTTTCTGTGATAATTCATAGTCAGTTAGTTGTTGATACAGTAACATTATTGTAAAGTACAAACACAACAATGAGCCAAGAAGCTCAGTGATTACAACAATGCAGAAAAATCCTTCTATACTAAACTGTACTTAACTCCAACCACGGAAATAGTAGAATTTATAACTTATTACTCTTAGATTGCTGGTTCAGTTTCTTCTTTATAAAAGACAGACTGAAGAAAAATAATAGTGCCCCACTGAGTTCAGGCTTTTAGTGTGGTTTGTGTAGCTCTCAGAGATATGCTGTTCGGGAATTAATCAAAGGGAGGTTGAAATGAAACCTTACTAACTGTTGTATACAAAGAAAAATTCTTGGGTTGAGTAGTCTTACTTTATTCACCTCATTTAAAGAACTGTTGGATTCAGTGCACCATCAATTTAGCTGCTTTACTAGTGTTTAAGGGAAAAGATGAAATATACATCAGGGTACAGTAAGATAGTTTTACTGTCCTCATCTGTACTTTCAGCTGCAGGGACATTCCCATTTAAGGAATATAAATGTACATTATATTTGCCAGTCATTATCCAACATACAGCAACTGATGCCATTAGGTTATATGGAGGAATGGATGAAATATAACAATCAGGACATTTAGCTGAAGGTTATATACTGAAAGCCTCTGCAGTTTTGTAGCCGGTGCTAGGCATTGTACCTTGAAATGAAGAGAGCACTACAGTGTTGTTTTTCTGTTTTCTGTCTCTGAAGGAAAATATTGTTAACATGTCTGAACAAGGACATCAACCTGTGCTAATTTGTAATTTGACTTGTATTGAAGATTTATTTGCTCAGAATGCCAGATTTGTGCATAGTTCTGTACAAAAGTCGTTTCACTCAATCAGTGAAGAAAAAGTCCAAAAAACAGGAACATTTGATTTGTATTGAATCAGCAACAGTGCTTTTCTCATCTGGTGTACACAGTGACTCAGTAAAATAACCCTCATCTAAATAAGTCTGTTAATATCAATGTTCTGAAACACATATTAAATAAGATCTGGTTGTCTCTGCTGGGCTCTGTAGTGCATTTCTGGATGATCAGCAGGATCCATTAGCTGATGTTGTAGTGAAAGAGATGAGAATGCATTTTCAGTCTGCAATAATTCCATGAGGATGATGGACCCAGATGGCACAGAGCCATCTTAGCTGCCACAGTCTCCTTGGATCTGCCATAATTATCTTTGTAGAGATTACATGAGTGGGGTATAGATGATAGACTGAAGTATGCCTCAGAGGTAAAACATTTCCTTTTATCCTTAATTATTTCAACTCATACAGTTATGAATTGTGTCCTTGAAAGTACTTTTAGGTAAAGCTGATGTAGTCATCGCTATGCAAAATACATGGCTCTGGGGATGGCAATGTTAGTTTGTTGGTAGGTCTATCAGACCACAGGTTTCTACAATTAGTCTAATAACTGTGGTTCATATCAGAGATGCAACAATGTATTCATTTGTCAATCTAGGGCAAAACGAACCACATCAGTATCAACGTTCAGGCATTTCAGTGGCAAAAGTGTCAGCAAAGACACCAAACATGCTCTGGTTTCAGCTTCTAAAATGAGAAATCATTTTCATCATTCACTATAACCTGTGACAAAATATAGAAAGGAATGTCAGCTTCTTGTTGTATTTATTTAACAACCACTGGATGGATTGCTGTGATATTCAGTGCAAACATTAACTGTACCTGGAAGATTAACTAAACAACCTTTGCTCTAAGATCTGTAAGCATTTCAACCTTTGTTCATTGTTGTTTATCTAGTATTTAGTTTTATAAATATTACTTAATATCTGCTAAACATCAGCATGACAGCACTGTTATTGTGAACAGTAGTTCGAAGCACCACTGTGGCTTACTACAGCCTCTCAGAGCCATCTGTGTCTTGTTTTTATTCATCATTAATATCTGGGTTTTCTCTCTACTGCAGTCACTGGATTCTGATTGCTTACCATAGCCAGAATTATAGTTCAACCTGTTGTGGTTTTTGTCTGGTTCTGGAATTTCTTTATAGTTTTGATTTCTCATCTAAAATCATGATGGCCAATGAAGCAGCTGTTTTATCAGCTGTTCTGAAAGTCTTAAAAATTGTTGAAGGTTGGCAGAAGCTTGCAACAGTAACTTATTTTTATCTAGTACTTTCCCCATATCTCACTATAAAAGGAAAGGAAAAAATCATTCGTTTTACTCGTCAGCAGGCAGGGATAGCTGCATAAATTCCTTCAATCTTTGTAGGACTGTTACTCTCAAGAGTGGGTTAGGTCTTCAATAAGAAACTGAGTAGAAAAGCCCACAACACAGTCAACCATGTCGTCAGGTCAATGGCGATTTGAGATGTTCAGGCTACTGGACTGCACTGCAGCTTGTTATCACTTCATGTCAGTGTGTGCTGCTGGTCAATGAGTGAAGGCCAAGAGCCAGGCAGCTGTCACCAAGGGTCAGCAGTGACATAAAGTAGACACATAAGTCATTCCTGTGGTTCAGCAGTGAGCAGCGTATGTGGCTTATCAGGAAGTGCAATGTTAAACACTGAACACCACATTGTGAAATTCCCACAGGTATCTATCTATCCATGTATCTATGTATCTATCTATCTATGTATCTATCTATCTATCTATCTATCTATCTATCTATCTATCTATCTATCTATCTATTAGTACTGCACCATTATGGTAACAGCAGCAATATACAGTACAAATATACAGAAATGCATGGGTTGTTAGAAAATTCAGAGGAAAATAAGCTGTTTCCACTTCAAATTACCAGTGCGTAAATGACCCTGCTAAAGCCTTAAACAATTCAAATGTATTCATTTATATAGCATCAAATCAATTTAAAAAATTATCTTAAAGCACTTTAAATAGAAAGGTTGAGACCATACAAAAAGTTAGAGAGAAACACAACAAATCTCATTGAGCAAGCAATAGGTGAAAATGTAGAACTCCCTTTAAGGAAGTAACCCTCTGGCAGAATCAGGCTCAGCGTGGGTGGTCATCTGCCTCGACCAACTGAGGTGGGTGGAAAGCATTGAGAACACTCAGGAAGTAGATAAACAGCACAGGAGATACATGCAAAACAGCAGATAAAGGTAGAAGCACAACTATGGGAAACAGTTGCACTAATAGTGCAGAAACAACAGAAACTAACTTTAATAAGGTTTTATGCTGTCAGTGCTCATGACAAACACAAGACTGCAAAGAGAGCACAGCGTGTTTACAGCATGACCACACAAACAGACAGATTCAATTACTGGAGTAAAACACTCCAGTCACAGCAGTTATCACTGTTTCAATGAACCAGGGTCAGCACCTTGGACAGCTCCTCCTACAGTGACAGCAGCAGGGTCAGGACCTTGGAGAGCACCGCACACAAAAATAACAGGATCAACAAAGTTGGTTTATATACATCCTGCTGGTTGAAACATCAGCGTAGGATTTGCTAAACCAACACTGACACAGTAAGATAAACATTAATATTTCAAAAAAAACCTGATCCCAGTTTTTGTTCGTGTTGCAGCTGGGATTGATCTGCTTAAATACTTACCTTGGCCTTGATACACTAATTCTCAATGCTTCCCACATTCTCACACAAACTCTGTTCTTTACAAGTCAAATTATTATGCTCATGCTATTTTGAGTTTAATGTGTGGTTTAAGTTTCAAACCACTGTTGCTTCTCCAGCCTCTTCTATTTCACAGCTAGAAAAATGAATACAAATTGTTATTTTAATGCTGTTTTCACATTCTCCACTTCCACAGGTCACAAAAAGCTACTTAACAACATAAATACACATTAAGATTTATCATGAGCATGTGTAATTGACACGCTTTCAGTTAGTGCTTAACTTCTGGGAAACTGTCAACAACAGCTTTCACAGAAATGATCGTAATGCTTTGGTCTACTGAGATGGAAAATTTGATTGAAAAGCATAAATCAGCCATTTTCATTAAGTTCTAAGTAAATCTACATCTAAACTTAAGCAAATACAGGAGCTACTTCAAGAGGGCAGACAGGGGCTTGAATCCTGCTCCTTTTGTTGAAGTATTGTTGAATTACTTTCTTCCTCCCCCTGCTGTCATGCAAGAATGTTGGCAGTTGTTCAAGCAGTGAGTTACTGTTGTGCACAGATTGTCCTTTCCTTCCAGCAGACTGAAGCCAGTATTAAAACCTGCTCTTAAGGTAAGCAACCCTGAGGAATAATAACACGCTGTCTGAATCGAAATGCAACAACACAGTTTGATGTTTGTGACAGTGCCGATGGTCAATGACGAGTCAGAGAGAACGGTTGTAAAAACAACACTTAACACTTGTGCGACAGATAACCCCCCAGAGGAGCAAATTACTTGGCATCAGTTTGCAGCAGCTGAAGTTTTTTGTTCAACACAACACATTTTTTTCCATTTTTTCATTGTAGAGACAGCTGCACTGAAAGCCTTCGTTTAGGAACACTGAGAAATGATCTAATACTGTATTTTTCATTAACATAACATAGATACACTCTGGCCACTTTATTAGGCACACCTGTACAATCAACACATTCCAGTCCAGCAACTCTACAATGAGTTCTACTTTTACAATCTAATGATTTCTTAGTTTTTGTTGAACCTGAGCAGAAAGGTGATTATTTACTTATTTATATATTTGGATATTTATTTATCAGTCAGTGGGTAGTGGAGTCACATTCGGATGTGTTTCCCTCCCTATTTGCATTAAGGGCCCATAACAGAACCACCTCTTAATACAATGCCCTGCAGTATGACTTTACCAGCCACTGTGACCTTTGTTAGTTCTTAAGTTTTTTGTGGTAAATGAAGAATTGACTCCTAAAATTGAGAAATGTGAAAGACAATTAAGCCCATTAAGGTTCTATGTTAATACAACTTGACCTGTTTAGTTTCAACCTAAACAAGTAATTAAGTCAGTGTAATAACCTAAATGGGTTAATTCTCTTGTCTCTTCAATCAGACCACGGGTTACTATAGCTTCCTCCATTTTAGACTCCCCATTCACGCAAAGAGCAGCACTGTCAAAATGGCTGTAGGTCAAGAGGGTGCACTCCACCTCTCAGCTAATGACAGCTGGAATTGACTTCAGCCCCACTGTGACCCTTAATAGGATAAACGATATACAGTAGATAATGGATGGAAGTTCATTAGAGCCATACTAGATGCAAAAATATGCAGATTTGCTTTGCTCCCATGAGTGAATCCACTTATAGAAATACCAATGGAATGGATTCACTTTGCTGCAAATAGAAACCATCTGTACCACAATTAACACTGCAGGATCACAATCTGTAGCATAACTTTAAAAAAAAACCTTTTTAACTCTTAGGAAGCAGAACTGGTTGGACTTATCTGACAATCCTCCATTAACTAAGGAATTACTTCTGTCTTTATATGTGCTCCTATTTAATTTAAGTTTGTTTTTTTAATTTGAGATATGTTGTTGTTTTTCATTTAAAGTCATCTCATTAATAAACAAAGTACTGAGCCAGTTTTGCCACTTCACATGTGTTGGACAAATGGACAGATGTGTTATCTCATAAATACTGCATGGAAAAGCTTTATTACACTGGATTTCACCCAAATATGAGACTTGAAATGACAAATACAAATTAGACTTTTTGATTACCTGTCACTTGTTACATTTAATTCAATTGTAAACAGATAATACATAGGCAAGCAAACAGTGGGCCACATAACAGTTGCACCAGCCACTTACTGGGTGTAAATATCTAATAATAACTAATCTCTAAAAAGAGTTAATTGACATAGTGTAGCCTGTTTAATTCAGTGTTAATCATAACTTGGCAAACATGACTTAGCCCAAAACAGCTGGTGCAACTGGCTGTACTGTTTCCCTAAAGCCAGGAAGCTGCAGTTGATATAAGAGGGGAGGGAAAATGAGAATGTCTATTCTCTGGCTCAACAAAGGATCATTTAATCATTATTTTTCCATGACACACAGTGTGCAGGCCTTGTATGTTCTTTCTCAGAAAAGCAATGCTTCATATTTAAAGAGGTACAGCTCTGTCAGAGCTGCCTAGAACAATGTGACCTCAGTCTGGCAGGTTTCTGTGTGAGTGGAAAATCAGCAGAAGCTGTTTAACAGTAAGATGATGTTTTTAAACTACTGTTACTGTTAATTTATTAAGCACCCAGCAACTTACACGATTGTCTAACATTAGATTTACGTGTGTGACGATGGTTGAAAATATAAATCTGCATATTTTATCCTTAGTCACAGAAGAATTTTGATCTCTCTGGGCAGATGGTTCAATGAAGTCATTTTATAATTTTACTTGCATCAGTTATTGTGAACACAGACCTTTCAGCACACAGGAAAATACCTGAAAGCCACTAATGCCCTGATGTCACACAGTGACGGGTTCTTTCTAATTGGTTCACAAGAGGAGAAGTCATGGTTCACAGTAAGCAGGGTTCTGACTGAAGCTCAGTTCTTTTAACTAATCAATTTGGGTAAACAACTAAAAGTACTTGCTGTTGTTTCTGTGAAAATCCTCCTTCAGAATTATCTTTACACACCAGAGCACTTCTGACAAAACAGCTGCAACCCAGAGTTAATGCTATTTACCCTGATGTACAGCATCGCCCTTTCACAGTTTCAATGAATGGATCATTGTTTGTGAAAAGATTCCTTATCTCCAGATTATGCCGCAGGCTCAGTGGCTCATTCAGCAAGGAAAAGTCTGTGCTACAATGAACATTTGACAGTTTGAAATGACTGAGAAACCCCAGAGCAGGAAAATCTGACTGTGAATGTTCCCATTAAAAAAGGGGCAGTATCATTGTAGGACCATTTACATCATATATACAGACAGTAGAGAATATCCGCTTACCTGTCGGCCTTAATGGATAATATTTGTACTTTGTTGGACTTCAGCCCTGTGTAGCAACCCTGTTTGCCCTGGCAACAAATGTAATGAGGGCACAGTCACTAAACACTTTACAGCTTGCAGACACACAGGGATGTGTGCTGATCTGTCAGATGAAATTGGGATTTAATGAAGCAGCTACAAAGATAAGTTGATAGGCTGATGCAGAAACTTTGCACCCACGCTGTAATAAAATGGCTTCTACACATCAAAGTTGACCACTGGGCTGAAATGAGGGCAGGCTTTTTGATTACAGTCATTAAATAGAAGGCTGTTAGTGACTTGTGTTTCAGTAAATCATAAATAAATTACATTAAACTAGATGGTTGGCTTAGGGCATGGAGACCACTGGCTTTGGTTATTGTGTTACCGTTAGTGTTGGACCACTGCTGCACCAGTCCAAACAATCTCATCATGTCAGATGCTGACACTGTAATTGTACATGAAAGATCAACACTGCACAAGTAATACATAAAATAGATGACATAAAAAGTAGAAAAATAAATAAGCAAACAGCTTAATATTTTATACAAAGATTTATGTTATCTAGTAAACTTTTATGGGTTATTTTAGTGGCTAGTAAAGCTTGCACATGGATCCTGTCATCACAACATCACAATCCAAGATACTTTCCTTCCTCTGGATTGTGAGGGGGTCAGTGTACAGCATCTCAGTAAAAGGTTTCATGTTGCTAACCTAAGACTGAACTGAATGTGCCCATCATGCACCAAATGGATGATAATTACCTTAGCTTACATGTGAGTGCCAAATCACATAATTGCACAATGTACTGTATTACAAAAGGCTGTTGAAAAGCTGTTAGGGCTGTACTGATATAAGACTATAGATATATTTTCTCCAGGCTTGATGAACTTTACCATTAACAAATGTGTTTATGCTCCATCGAGCTCTGTTCCACATAGTTTCCTCAGGAACTGTGATAAAGTGTTTCAACTGTGTTCTAAAAACTGATGATGTTTGGGATCAGATAATTCCACCAGCACGAGAGCTGGCTTTCTGTTGTGTCTGCAGCCTAGTTTGATGCATTATTTGCAAAGATTCCCATCAGCCATTCTCTGCATCTACAGTACTTAACCTTCACCACCACCAGCATCTAGACTCTGGGGCATCTGTCCTGTCTCTTATCATCATAGTAGACTCAGTGAAGATGATTCACATTGCAGCAGTCCAAAGACCATAGACTGTACAATGATGACAGTAATGGACAAATTCCTGCTGTAGAGCAACAGCTGGCTCCAAACAACTGGCAGGCCAGAGTTTTCCTTTATTTAGCTTTAATGAGAAGGTGCCTAACTGACCACCATGTTCA
>OMLM01018341.1:123745-138671 GCA_900302695.1 Helostoma temminkii | reverse complement strand
TTTAAAAAAAAAAAGACACATTTTTCTGAAATTGGTTTGTCTTAGCTCATAAAAAACAGTCCTGACAGAAGCTTTGATGTCTTACTCAAAGGAACCTTGATGGAAAGTGTGAGAGGGGACAGAAAGTGTTTCTCCTTCAACAGTGTAAGAATCACATCATTAGTTTTTATATGTTTCATATTTATAATAGGACATTTAAGTCCTTTGTTTTTCATCTTAAGATTTATAAATGTTTTTGAAATAAATTCCAAAAATGATCCTCAAGACACTTAGATAAAGACATTAATCATAATATTTGTGTTACTTGTCTCATTATCTGTAATATGCTGCTTCTTGACTTTGAGTCAGAGCAGCTTGAAAGACTGGGGGTCAGAGTGATCTGTGAGAACAGAGGGAGAGTTGGTACACTATATGTGATCCAAACATGATGTTTTTTATTTATAGGAGGATGGAATTTCTCCAGCAAGTACTTCTGGGAAATGAATGAAGCATCAGACTGAGAGGGAAAGGAAGCTGCTCTGTCTGACCTCTCAACAACACAACACACCTCAGAGTGTGAATAAATGATACAATATCTCAGCACGACGGGGTCAGGAGCACAGAAAATATTCCCTCCAGCTCAACCTGCAGATGCATCCATCTCCACCATGTTCACGCTGACAAATTATTTGTTCACTCTGTAATCTGATGGACTCCTGCTGGACCTCTTTCACTCTGGGGAGCAGCATGTACATATGGCATATTGATGCCTCATTACAAAGATGCATGGATCCTATGCATCCTGTAGATGGAGGGTAATAATGAGAAACATGTGGCATTTCCCTGCTTTATTTATTATTAAGTGTGAATGGAGAGGATTTATGTCATGCTCTTCTGGTGCAGTTTAGTAAAAAAAATGCACATGTACTGACCTTTGCTTTACACAGTGAGAATGGCTCTGTGTCAGATATCACCACAGTGCAGCCTCACTGGAGTGTCTCCATATGCAGCATGTTTATGCAAGCTGTATGTGTGCACAACCTAAACATGTGCCTTGGCTTGTAGACAGCTCTGGGGATGGAAATGTTGGCCTTTGGTTTAGTTCAGACTGGAATTTATCAGCATCTACTATGCAGATATCTGTGGTGCTCAGAGGGGAATCCTCAAGACACACTCAGTTTGGAAAGATAGGTGCATACTTAAGCCTGATTTTATTGGATGCAGATGAGACTCCTGCCAGCCTCACTAGTGACCTTTTGGATTCTGAGCCACCAGGCTTTGCTACTGCCCTGATCAATATCTGCTCTAGCAAGGATGCAGACAGTTACAGACGGGTTGTTTTATCGGCAAAAAGGGAACTCTGCATTAAACCCTTTAAATGCATGTGTATTTCTTCAAACCTTGGATCTGTGGTGACCCAGCACCATAAAGGTCTATATATTCCTGTAAGATACTGCTGGTGAGAATGTAAGATATAATATAAGAAGTTACATGCAGGTAACTACAATTTAAATGTAAATATTTGGAGTCTCAGGTGCATCTTCATTTATCATCATGATGTTCATTAAACTGGGCAACAAAACATTACTCACTATCACTTGCATCCAACAGACCATAAAAAAATGTAATAATTTTTCATTAGGTCACACCAGAACTTCATTAAGATTAGATAAATCAATTTAGGAAACCTAAGAAGGTTAATGCTTAACTGAAGGAAATTGATGAAACAGACTGCGTGTACTATGCCCTGCACTACAGTCCCTAGGTGTGCCTTTAAGGGTTAAATCTACTAATGATGGATCAATCAGTATTCATCTGAAAGGAATCCACCTGGATGATAAAACCTGGAGAGGGTTAATGGCATTATACAGCATATGGAGTCAGACTGAAATCTAGGGTTAACATTTGAGTTTCAGCCATTTGATTATTTCTCCTGCTATAATGTTTTTTCCTTCCATTGTGAACATCATTACTTTTTAATGGCAGCAGTGTTTGGCAGAAGAAATCATCTAAAAAGCTAAGTCTTATCACAGAAAACCAAGCAAAATTTCAAAAACAGGTCTATTCTCAGACCACTGACCTCTGTTGCAGTTCTCCCGTAGGTATAAATTGGTTAGCAATTTCCCAGAACAACAGAAAAATTGACATTATTTAAAATCAATTAAGGAGTAATTATGTTCTTTCCATTTTCAAGGAAAAGTAGTTAAAAAAAATGAAAACCTTCAGACGTGTAATTATCGTTTTTTGAACACCCGACACTGTCAATTTGAGTTCAGTCTTTATCTAACCCAAAAATAGATACGCTGTTAGAAAAGTGTAGTGATCTTCACTTATTTTCTTTTCAGATTTTGACTCTCAAAATCGAGTGAACTGCCGAATCATCCTTAACAGACCCAGGAGGGTAATTCTTTAAACCACTGAAGAATAATCAGTGAAAATTGTGGCTATTTCCTGTCCATTTTCATGTTCCAAGAAAGAGTATCACTGTGAGAGCTGGCAGGGCTGACAATCACAACTGTGTGTTATAAAATTGGGTGGAGGTCCATTACTAGGCTATACAACATGACAATATACTTGAGCATTAATACTCTAAAGGTCAACTACACTATTTTGTTTGGTTCATTTGGTTGTCTAATTTAATCTACAGCATTTGTATCCTTTTTATATTTAGGATTTAATTGCAGCTACTCACTGATCCTGGTCCCAGATGGGGATTCAATCCACTACAAAACATTTTAATTTCCTCTTATTTATCCATTGTAACTAACATAGACATTAAAATGGTGCACACCCACTTTCTACTGTTGCAGCTTACTCTCAACTCTCTCCTCTCTGCAAACAAACATGTTAATGTGAGAGAGAGTTATTGAGTTAATCATTATTCAAAACAGCCTGGTCTACTTCCAAGGTTTGATCACAGACAGATGGACTTTATCAAAACAGCAACACTTTTAAAAAAGCACATATTTGCTTTCTTGTTGAGAGTAAGAGAAGATCAATTTATCTGTGTAGGCAAGTACTGTAAACATGAATGTGGAACCAGTTGTCTTAGATTGGATTAGTTTATCTTCTAACTAAATTATTAGAAACAGGGGAAAACTGCCTAGCCTGACTTCGTCAAAATTTCCAAAACAGTGCCAAAATCATCAAATGCCTCAAATGATCATTATATTTTGTTTAATTTGCACAAAAGGTGTAAGAGAATTAATTGTAAAAACACTGATGTGGTTTGTCTCCCACTCCCTCAGGCGATAGACTCACCACACTCTTGCTTCTCTCATGTTTTAGGTATGCTTTACTGATATAATACTCACAGACTGACCCAGCTGACAAATCTGTGAGTCTCTGTGAACCCAAGTCATTGTTTGAAACTACTGCCTCTTGTTACCAGTGTTTGAGTTGCAGTCACTGACGCAGTGAGTTGCCCCCTGAGCCTTAAAGCTCTTATATCAGATCTGCATTCATGAATGTCATGTATGAATTTAGATGTGATGCAGAAGGCCCCTGTTCATCCCGTGGCTTATTTTTACTGTGATGCAACATGTTGGAGTTCTTTAAGTTGCTGATAACATAAATTATTTATCAGTGAACTTAATTCCACAGTTGTAACTGTAAAATAAACACCAGAAATCCTACGTAGCCACAACAAAACTCCTCATGCTTCCACTGAGCTGTGTCATCTGGGACTTTTATCCATGTTTAAGCTCAATCTGATGGAGATGTGATCTCCAAAGGGGCTCTGGATGACTGAGAGGAGGTGACAAACACTAAAAACCTGACATGAATAACATGAATAATAATGTTTTCTAGGAAGTCCAACCACACACTCAGTGACAATACCCCACTATGAGTCACAGCTGGGAGTGTTGTGAAGTAAATTTCAACCACCTCTGCACCATCCCTACTTGTAATGGAGAGCCTTCATCAAACGTGTACATTTAAACTCCCCATTTGAATCTCTACAACCTATCTGGTCATACCAGGTTTTCAATAATTGTGCTGGTTACTAAATTAATAGCATATTGAAACTGCCTTAGCAGAGGGAGGTGGTAGAGTTCACACAAAATCTCACTGGCTGATGCAGAAGCTCTTCTGAGATGCAAAATCCATTACATGGTAGTAGGTAACAAGGAATTAAAGCTGCAGTGAACCAAAGCCTGCTGATAATCTGTCTTTGCAGAAAATCCAAACCTTTAGTTTCCCTGTGGAAATGTTGGTTTAGTCATTAGAGAGCTCATTTGATCCATCAGCTAAACCCCCAGTGTGCAACCCACCACTATCCAGGCTGAAACGAATGTGGTAAATCGACTCACTATGGTTACTGATGCTGAACTCACATTTTTAACAATCATGTTGTTTGAGAGGAGGAGGAAGATGCAGATTTATGCTGCAGACTAATTTTAATGAATTTGTCTGTTGCATAAATGACAATTATGAGTGTTGTTGTGTGTGTTGTTTTTTTAAATGTAGCATGTTCTCGAACACTGATTAAATGTGAATAAAACAGGAACAAAAGCAGAAGTAAAATAATGAGCGCATGAGTAAAACATTTTTCTTTGCAAAAACATGTGAGTCCCAAATTAGGAGAAATATTACTTGTCTTCAAAATTTTGTTTTAACACTAAAGCTTTTCATCAAACAATAATCTCAGAAAACTCTTATGACAGTCCTTATTTGTTCTACTAAACTATTGAACAAAAAAAAAAAACAAAAAAAAAAACTTAGCATAGTAACAGTTATGAGTTATGCATTCAAACTTCTCTCTCATGTTGCTATAATAAGTCAGTTTCCCCGTTGGGGATTTCACAAAGTATTATGGAACATGAGAGGAATTTGTTTGCTCACTTTTTTCCCCTTTATATTGTACAATCCTATTTGCTGAAGCACAATATATGGCATCTTGATCATACAAAGCAGTCATCCATTCAGTTTTTATTTCTGAAACAAAATTTATCAGTACGTATACAGAGCCTCTAACATGTCTGAGCAGACGCAGACAGCAAGACAGAAAATATTTTGACTTTCGGACAGCAGGTGGCAGGATTAGGTGAGGTGAAATGTGACTGGCAAGTCTGACAAAAGAAAATTCACACAGCTACATCAGCGTATCTGTGTCATGTTGTAAAGGGAAATTTGTGCCCTTTAGAATTAATATATGTGAAATAGTGGATTAGAGCTGTACACTCAGATGCATGTTCAGGGATATAAAGCTTTGTGTATCAAAACTAATATACAGCCTGAAATACACACTATTTGTACAGTAGCAAGATTATACATTGTGATTTTTTTCTTTCCCTGCAGAAACGCAGCCTGTATCTGTCTTACTTGTATAGGACTCTTTCTCATTGAAGCCTTCTAAGTGAAAAAAGGCAATCACATAAAAACAGAGCAGAAACAGCACAGGATAAATAAGATTACACCTAATATCCTAGTAAAACAGCCATTAAAAAGCAATAATTGTGTTAATTATACACAGATAGTATAATTTGTATGTATTTTTTAAGTTGTTCCCTGATATCCAAATCTCTTCTGTTGTGCACTGGACTGAAGCAGCACGCGTGGATCTGTGATGATGAAACTTCGGTTACCTCTTCGGTCTTCAGCTGATTCAATCTCATCCTTGAAAATGCTCCAGCGACATTTTCACTTCATCTTTGGATGCTATTAAAAGACAACAGCAAAAGAGAAATTGACCGTGAAATCAATCCTTTGTACTGTATCCATTCAGAAAGCAGCAAGGTTCTAGTTAACAACACCCCTACAGTTTTTTGTGACGCATTATCTAGGAGCACAGAAAAAAAGAACAGTGCATATACTTGTTGACTCTCTTTGCCTGATGTGCTGAGGCTGGAAGCCAAAATGTCCACCATAAAGTCAAGTCAACAGCAGATTAACTGAGTCCCCACACAGAAAAAAAGAAGTCAATAGAACACGACAGACCCAGCATTTAGCAGAAAAACAACATTATAAAAGAATTCACTGACTACAGAATCTAAATCAATACTCAACAGTAAGGTTTGTGAATACCAACTCTAGGATGATGACACTTGACCAGAAATTTAACTGCTTGCCCCAATGTGACCTGACGTCACATCCAATTAATCGCTTCACCCATCAGAGGTGCTTTTTCCTGGGGCCACAGACAACGATTAGAGATATTTGTCTCCATTTAATTTCCATTTGCTACAGATGGGCAGCAGAGAGATTCAGAGACATTATCTCCTTTGGAGAGGAGGTGCAGGCTGCCAACCAGGATATGGCTATACGGAGGGACAAAACAGGTTTTGGCAAATTCAAATTTCCTACTGATGACAATGCAGTCGGTAGGTGGGAATTAGTGGTGAATCATCCAAAATGAGCATAGCATAGCTCAGTTATTAGAGTATTTGTGAAATAAAATGTCAACCAAATCTGTCTGGTCGTCGTTTGCCAAATTGATATTAAATTAGCTGATGCATCTACTGCACCATTATAGAATACACAGAGACTCTCTTCCACAGTGGTCAAAAAAAAATTCAGAAAACTCTGGGCTGAGAGAAAGACAAAGAATTAAGAATTAGAAAAGAGAAGCGTTAAAGATGCAGATGTCTAGACGAACCGTGCAAGATCTGAGTGGCAACAGTGCACTGCACTACACAGAAATGAGAAAAGCAGAAACCGAGTAATGAAGCTGAAAGGATTCTGGGAACACTGCAGCACTTCTGATGATCCATTTGTTGGTCTCATGAGATTTAATATTTTGAATGCTTTTCATAGCAAAATAATGAAAAATCTTTGCAGCTAATACATCAATTTCAAGTATTTTTAACTGAAAATAGGTGTGTTTGTGTGAATCTATAAACATATTCCAAACGTTAACACACTACAACAAAAGGAAAAGGGTGATTATATAAAAACAGTCTAGACTGTCATGAATTTGTTGACCCAGGTCAAAAGGAAGTGAATCCCCAGTGGACTGTTTTGAGAGTGGACTGACTCAGACTACAGCAGAAATACAAAATCCTCACAGTGGACAACAGTTGGATCTGGTCAAGAATAAGGGGAGAGCGTTTTTTATGAACTGGGTGGATATGCCAACCCCCCCCTTAAAGCGCACTGCATGAAACCACTGCATATTACATTAACTCGGTCCTGGTCTCCAACCCTTCCTGGCCTGGCCCTCCCTGAATGTTCCCAAGATAATTATCACTTTGTCTCCTGACCTGATTTGTCTTCATTTTTTGACAGACCTCATCTGGTGTTATTCAGAACAAACACATACTGTAGTTTGTGGTCTGTATAAAAATGTTACCAAAAGTAAGTGTCAGCTTGCTTGTTTCCATCTTTGCATGGGAACATATTTTTGATGTTATGACTTTACTATGTTATATTTTCAATACATTTCATTAAAATACTGACCCCAAGTGCAGGCTGTCATTTATGTGGTATCACATAAAGTACACAGAGCCACTGGTCCATCTATCCTCTGATTAATCATTAGCAAGGCACATGTGACATCTGGATCCCCATCACAGCATTTAGCCCATAACGCTCAGAATGAAAATGAGCTGTGGATGAGTGCGTGCCATTACATTGCAATAAATTTAATTGATATTCTCTGTTCAGCAGCTTTTCTATATAGTGTCATACTACTGATAATACTGATAATTACACATGTAGTTCATGACCACAGAAGGCTGGTTTGTACTCAAATAATATTGTGTACAGTGTGATATCATGCTGGTTTTTCCACTGACACTTAATATCCACAAATAGTGTAACTGTTCATTTGTTTTCTTTGATATATAATCATCCTGTATGTTTTGGAACTGCAGTACCCATAATTACAGCTTGTTGTAGCTACAGGAATCACCTGCTGCTTTGAAAAACAAAAAACAGATCTCAGAAGACTTGCAAAATTACTGAGCTGTACAAAGCTGGAAAGTAATCAGAAAAATTATTAGATATTCATCAGCCAGTTAGACACAATTGTCCATAAATGGAGATGATTTAATACTGTGGCTGCTCACCACATACGTGGAAGTCCTACTAAGGAACTACACAGAATGCTCAATGAAGTAAAAAAAAAAAAATGATGTCCATAACAGGACACCAGAGATGAAGCCAGTGCTCTTCAAAAGAAAAATACTGCATGATTGCATTTTGCCAGTAAACTCTCTGATGACTAATCTCACTGGTGAACCAACATAAAAAGATCACAAAAGTGAAGAAGGGTGGAGGGAGCATCATGGTTTGGGGCTGCTTAGCTGCCTCTGGGTCTGGACAGCTTACCATCACAAAAGAAAAAAAATGATTTCCCTAATTTTCCAAGCACTGGGATAATGTCAGGGTAGCTGTCCACTCAGTACAATCGATAACTCTAAAGATTGAAGTAAATCTTCCTGCATGAGTGGCCCTGACAAAGCCCAGGCCTTAACCCAATAGAGATGCTGTGCTGGCTGTGCTGAAGCAGTTCTGTAAGAAAGCATGGTCCAAATGTCCATGACATTGTGCAGGTCTGAAGCATTTGTTTGAGGTCACTGCTGTCAAAGGAAGTTCAAGATGTTATGTTTTTCCCACAAGCACCGAGTATGTTTAATGAGTCTACTCAATAAAGACATGAAAGATTACAGTTGTTGGCTTTCAAGATCAAAATCAGATCACATTTTATGACCAACTGACACAGAAAACCAGATAATTAAGTTCTTATATTTGTGACATGTCAGATGTTCCTGTGAGAAATGACAGCTAGAAGCAGTAACCAGACCTGTTAGGAGCTCAACTCTGCAGTGTCACAGAATAGAAATAGGCAGCAGGGACAAGCACAGAGTCTATGTTCACTGTGAAGAGGTTTAGAAATCAGTTTGCTAGCTGTGATGTCAAGTAAATGTGATCCAGTGTATTCAGTGGGCTAAAGCAAAACCACCAGCAACCACAAGTAAAATCCTTTTATCGGTTGCAGGCAAGATGGAGCGAATCAGCTGTAAATATCTGTCAATCACTGACTACCCAACATATGTTTTCTTAGTTTTTTCTCAGAAAATCGTGATTAAGTGATGATTTTTCTGTTCAGAACTGTCAGTCTTGCTTCTGTATCGAGCCTGAACTGAAGTTGACTGGCAGCTGTCTCAACTCAACATAGCCTGACACACACTCATTTATCAAAGAGCCTGAGAAATGGATTCTTAAAAAAATAACCACAAACAAGACATAACAAAGTTATGACCAGATCTAATTTTAAATGCCACAGCACAAAAAACTAAGACACTTCTAAATTTCATTGGTTGTACTGTACAGAAATATTAATAAATTCTGACTAATTAGATTAGATTATGAAATGTACCTTTTATCAGGCAGGAGGGGAGATTTTGTTGAATGGGGAGAGATTAATATTTTAAGCTCAAATCCAGTGTCAATAGATTTGTACTGATAACTGATATCAAATTTCCATTAGTCTGGGGTTGGATGTTTGATACTTACAGCAGCAGCCAGTGCTTGCTGCAGATCTTCAATGATGTCAGCCTCATCCTCCAGTCCCACAGAGAGTCTAATGAGTGTATCACTGATCCCCAGCGCATTCCTCTCTTTTTCTGGTACTGATGCATGGGTCATGATTGCCCTAAATTATGACAGATGACAGACAGTCCTACATATGAGCGCAAGACAGAATAAAACATTCTGACATTTTAATAGGGATTCAACATAATGGATATGAAGTATTTCAATTAAAGTCAGCCTTATTGTCTTACAATGTGAGGTTTTCTTCTTGATCTCTGCTGCCCCCTTGTGCTAACATTAGATACATCACAGCTTAAGGCACAGAAAATGTTTCTAGTGTTCAGAAATGTAAATACAACAAGCCTACATTATACTAAAATAAGTTAATTGCATAGTCTGTTAAGAAACCATTTTTGCAGGATGTGACTTACGGATGTTCTGCTAAACTTTCATAACCACCAAGACTCTCAGCTATCGCAAACAGCTGAAAAGAGGAAAAAGACAGAGGACATGAAGTGAAACACTGTGATTGATATTAGTCAAAATAGTAAGAAGAACAGAATCAATACAGACACAAATATTTTAAATAACTAAGGACAGAAACTAAGCTGCTGTAATGTTCTCGCTATTATTTTGAAATTTGAATCTTTTTCAGATATGCCAAAAGTGAACATATGGAACATGTTACATGTTATGTCTTCTTGGGACAACATGAGCAAATCATCAAGATGGGGCTTGGTTCAGTTAAATAAATGTTTAAAACTGTTATTTCAGACACTATAACACATTTTTAGCTTTTACCATTTGACTTCCTAAACAAAAAGTAGCTGGGTTACCCTGTTGTGTTTTATTTCCCTTCTTCTACTATGTCCATCTGGAAATCTGATCCAGTAATTTTACATAATCCCTCTAGCCTCGCACCATGTCCTACTTGGTAAACACAGAAAAAAAAGTGCCAAATTACTTTAAGGCTTTTGAGGAAGGTGGTGGCATGCTCGAGATTTCCCTTAATGTAGAAAGTGATCATTCCTGGGCAGCCGGTGCATTGTCTCTTCATCACTTCGTACTGTGGGTGAGAGGGCAGACCTGTATCAAGAGGGAAACGTGAAAAACCAGTTAGAAACATAAGAAATCCTTTAATTGCCCCTCAAAACACAATATAGAAAGGAATTTGCTGTGCTTCTTAAACATGTACAGACTTATTTATGTAATATTGTTTTTGCTCATAAACCTTGTTGGTTTGAATTCGATGCTCTGTGAAAACTTTTTGTACAAAAGGTAACACAGTGTGCTTTTGTACACCAACTAAAATTTTGGTTGTACAAGTAGTGACAATGTCTAACATAATATCTTAATATGTTTGCATGACATGAGTGTGATGTAGGGGATATTACCTGGGAAGATCACTCGCTCCACCCGGGGACTGGCCTCCAGAAACTTGGCAGCAGCCATGGCATTCTTGAAGTGGCACGCCATCCGCAGGTGTAGTGTCTTCAGCCCGCGATTGCAAAGGAAACAGTCAAAGGGAGAGGGCACACCTCCCAGTGCTGTACCAGGGCAGGATCACATTAAAAAACAAAAACCACACAAAGCAGTTACAGACAAAGCCTCTAAAACCCCAGATCAGACGAACAACACAAGCACAAACAATCACTTCCCCATCAAAAAGCTTTATATTGGTTCAGCAGTTTGGCCTCAGGAGCGTGTTTTCATTGTGTTTTCATTGTTAATGTAGGTCAGGTAGATATAACCAGTTCACCAAAGAAAAACCAGGAAAAATATAGAACATCAGTGCTATTTACTTTCCACGATCAAATCCATGTCTATGTATTACACTTAATTTCAGCATTAAGTCTGGTAAAACTGAAGCCAGCAAATGTTTTTACCTAATAAATGACTTAAAGCATTAAAGAAGGATCAAGATACACTGCAAAACATTTTGAGTTAGACTTGTTGAATAATTTCACTGTTGAGCGTTACTTTGCCTAAATGTGTTGTGTACCTACAGACACATTTTAGTGTGCAGACCGCGAGAGTAGTTTGTTGTCTTTCTACTCACCATTTTGCAGAAACTTCAGTCGCTCGTACAAGTCGTCTCGATTCACTGAGACCAGGCCCATTACCACATCACTATGACCTGGAAATTAAATTACACAAAAATACAAGTTTATTACATTATTTATATTGCATGTTTTTAGGGAAAAAAATAAAAATAAAATAGAAGTTTCAATAAGAAACTACACCAACAACAAAATATGTTTTCACATATGGCCTGTACATGTATTTACATTAACTCCCTTTCCATAATTTTGTTGTTATTAATATTTACTGTTTAAAATTATGTTTTCATTTTTGTCCAAAAAGTAATTGCCCTCTAAACCTAATAACTGGTTGTGTCACCCTTGGTGGCAACATTTGTAATCAATCACTTGTGGTAACTAGGAATGAGTCTTTCACATTGCTGTGGAGGAATTTTGGCCCAGTCTTCCCTTGGCATGAATGGCCTATTTACGTTCATGCCCCAGCATCTCAATCAGATTTAAATATGGATATGTGACATAATATGACTAGGCCACTCCTACCTTAATTGTTTTTTTTTCCCCAGCCATTCAGCAGTGGACTTGCTGGTGTGTTTCAGATCATCTTCCTGCTGCACAACTTACCATAATTCATGGTTCCATCAATTATGGCAAGTTGTCCAGGTCCATCATCACACAACCACCACCATGTTTAACTGTTGATATGATCTCTTTATGAAATGCTGTGTTAGTTTTACACTAGATGTAACGAGATGCACATTTGTGTGATTAATCACTATCCATTAATGATTTTGCTAAATTGCTAAATTACTTTTTAACATAGGACCAGGCAGGTTTGCATAACGTTTTTCCTTAATAAATGAAATCATAACTTTGTATTTACTCAGGTTAACTTTGTGTAATACTAAAATTTGTTTGATGATCTGAATCAATGAAGTGTGACAAATATGGACTAGGGCAAATATTTTTCACAGCACTGTAATAGATTGCTCCCACATGTTTACACACCTGTTTTATCCAACAGTAGCTGTGATAACAAGATTTAAGCCTACTGACCTTTTCATTTAGCTGGCATTAAATTTATGAAAATACCATGTCAGTAAAATGGGAAAATATACATAACCTACCATTCATGTATTTGGTGGCTGAATACATGCAGATATCAGCTCCCAAAGCCAAGGGACGCTGTGAGTGTGTGAGACAAACACAAGTTAATCATTCAGTGACTTATTTCCACATCAACTGTTTTTTGATTGTAGGTAGTGATAAAACTGCTGTTTTAAAGTCAAGCATGAAGTGCACATCTGTCACTGTCACCTGGAAGTAGGCAGACATGAAGGTGTTGTCCACAACCACCACAATGTCTTTATTGTGCTCGTGGATCAAGTCAGAACAAGTCTTGATGTCAACAACCTTCATCATGGGATTGCTGGGGGTTTCAATCCACACCAGCTAAAAAAGCAAGAACATTATGTTATTTCACAGCATCAACATGTTCTGAAGGGAGTAATCAAGGATGTGGCAACTAGACATTCAACAACAGAAAAAAGCTGAAGCGTGTCATCAGCTGGTGCATTTAACCAAACACCTAAATCACACAAAGTGCTGTGTCATCACACAAAGTGCTGATTCACAATGACTGCTTTAAAAATGAACAAAGGGAAGAGACACACCCAATTACGTAACAATGTAGGAAAGTCTAACTGGACACAGCAAGAACGCTTTATTTACATTAATGTAAATTATTAGTATTATAATAATTATACAACACAAATGTATTTTTGACTTACTTTAGTGTTGGCCTTCAGTGCAGCCTTGAGCAAACCTGGTTTTGTACAGTCAGCAAAAGACACATCCAGGCCCAGTTCTCCAGCAACTCTTCGGAAGTAACGGTTTGTACCTTTCAATTTACAGGAAACACATTTTACGAAATAACCCAACCTCACAATATGCTTTCACACTGACATTTTTGTTTAAGATAACGCCAATTGTGTGCATCACATGGCAAAAATCAATATTTTATGGTTGCCTGATTTAGTTCTATACAAATGCTCAGGCTAATGACCAGCATCTCACCTCCGTACACATCATCCATGCAGACGATCCCATCGCCTGCCTTGAGCAGGTGAGTGATGGTCACTGTGGCTGCGAGTCCTGAGGCAAGAGCAAGGCCTGCAGAAGAGAAGGTCAAACATTACAAAGAACAAAAGTTCTTTTCACGCCATCAGAGTAAGCATTTTATCCATAATGATTGACTTTGTAAACTTTATTCATTTTCTTGCTTTGCTCCAGTGTTGCCAAATTTTCTCTGTGGACAGTTCTACTGCACTAGGTGAAGGTTTAACACAAACAGTCTTACTTACAATATTTTGCTCCATCCAAAGATGCCACTGCCTTCTCAAGACAGTTTCTTGTAGGATTTCCACTTCGACTGTATTCAAATCCCTAAAAACAAGTTAGATCAGTTCAGTCATTGAAAGCTATACATAAGCTTCTTAACACGAATACCGCCCCTTACTTGCATGGAAACACATGGCTGCTAATGTGAGTTTTCTCACTAACACAAGACATGTTTGTATAACGGACATGAAGACTGGAAGCCTACAGCAATAAATTGAGCTTGAATAGTCACACGGTAGTAAAGTAGATAGCAGCTTAATATCACAGTTCCAGTTTTACAGGTTTACTGTTTGAATATTTATCACCTCGACAAACAGCAGTCACTATGTGGTAGATAAAAACAGGTACTGCATTGTGGGGTTGAGCACAGAGTGTAGTAACTGAGGTCAAGAGGTCAGTGTGAGTGGTGGGTCTGCAATTTTGGCTGTTAATGCTTTATGTACAGTATGCTGTAACAATAGTCAACAAACTGGGAAACATTAAAGACAATTCTTTGCCCTCCTAAATGGATTGTGCTTACATGCAAAAACAGACACAAAAACCTAAATGACCTCTGCTCTTCACTCACTTTATGTTACGAGCTGTCCCTGTCCCAGTGCAGTTACAGCACAACCAGACTCGTAATCGCTACACCAATTTATGGTTAACTTTCAACGTAATAATTTACAGAGACAAACAGCAGTTGTGCAAATTTACCGTGCATGCAGGAAAAAAATAAAATATTGCGTAAATTACGGAGAAGAAATGATAATGATGAGAGAAAAGAGATGATTACCCAGCACATGCTGGTTTAATCTGGATTCCCAGACATGGCCTCAGTTATTTCCACACCAAGGGAGAAAAAGTTAAGCTGTCACTGTTGAAATAGATCATTTTTCAACTGGTGAATCAAGGAAAACCAACAGCTGTGGTAATCTGCCTGACAAGCGTTACAAGGCCAAAATAACCTATTATGTAATGTGCAATATATTTTTAACTTTCTATACACATATATTATTTTAAAATACTATTTGTAGATTTTCTGAACAGTT
>OMLM01018341.1:99458-123725 GCA_900302695.1 Helostoma temminkii | reverse complement strand
GAACAGTTACACTGGCTTTTGCAGTGTGATCTTTATAGACAGCAGCTGCAGCTCTAACCATGCAGAATATTACCAAGATAGATAGATAGATAGATAGATGCAAATGTATATGGATTATAGACTATTTAGACTAGTGTAATTATTGTGCATTGATGCTTTAATATATCTAATAATATAATACATGATAATTTATCAGTATCCGTATAAGTGCTATTACTTCTTAAACTTAAGGTATATTTTTTTTTACATACTTAAGTACACATTTGAAAGAAAGACTTTTTTGCACTGTTGTGCACTCCTACTTTTAGGTACCTCTTCCTGCTGTTCTCTGGTGGAAAATGAACTGATCCATACAGTATTTATTTTTGTTTTTATTTAAAACAAAGGACACTATCAATGCATGCCTACATGTAAACTTATCTTTAACTTTCTAAACAAAAAGTAAAATGTATTCAACAAAATCCAGATACTGAATATTAATTTAGAACCCACTCCATCTCTGATATAACATCACCACCTCCACGCTGCCTTCAATGACCACGTCATGTATCGGGCTACTTACGGCGTGATTTCCTGGTCCATGCTGCTTGAATGTGGTGGAAAGGGAGATCGGTGGCACCACCGCCATAGACTTCCATTGCTCAGGCTCCTGACCGACGTGAATAGCCTCCGTGGCGAATGACTTGAAAGCCGTGCGGAAGCCGCTCTGCTCGTCTGGTCTGTGCTTTTGATCCATCGCACTGCTCTCCCCAGGCGAAATGAACACTAGACTCAGGAGGAGTTCGCGTTACCGCTGCGTGGTGAAGTCATTTAACTGAGCAGTGCGCCGGGGTTTGGTCGTCTGAGCCAATCACCGCTCACCAGCGAGCAGAGGAAGTTCCTGATTGGTCGTCGCAAAGGGCGTCTAGCCCATGTGACGCTGCACGTTGTTTGCGTCCTTGTGTGTGTTTTATTTGCCTTTTACTGATGCAATGTTTCCTGCGGTTTAAGTCAGGCAGGACACAGTTTAATTACACATTATGTTCTTCCAAGTTTAACAGACACAGTCACATCAACAACAGCCTCACTTTTCATTTGTGTTTTTGTTGTTTGTTATTTAGCCAAAACCTGTAAACCTGCTAACGTCTTTGTGCACAGTCTATGGTAACCACCAACTCAGGGATAACAAAATGGATTACAAATTACATGGATTACAGTTTGACTTCGTACCTAATCTAGTTGAGTTTCTACCAAAAAGTTTATGATTTTCTAAATAAAGTTTATCAAATTACATCTTCTGTGGTTGAGTAACTAACACACACAAAACAGACATTAGGAAACCATATTACCCCGTCACAACATCCAACATTTGTTTCATGTCTAAAGAGAAACAATATATCTGAGTGAGACAGATTTTGCTCACTCCCTCATAAACACCACTATTATGCATTAGAGCAAGGCCCTTAATCTCAACTGCGCAGTGGTCATAGGTCAGGCTGGTTGTACAGGGCAGTCTGCAGGTGTGAATGTGAAAGAGAGGTGACCCCAACAGCAAATTTTCACTGAAGACAGAAAAAAATTGATTTCAGTGCACAAAAATGATACTGTATTAACCTGAAACACAAGTGAAATATGCAGATATCTTATTTTTGTCTGACCAGTCAAGAGTAAAAAACCCAGAAAGTTTGTTATCATAACAAAATGTAAACGTGCATCATCAATGGAAGTCAGTAGAAGCCCAAAACATAATATTTGCCACAGGACCTTCAATGAGATTAATTCGACCATGCAGCAAAAGCAAGACTTATTTGGTATTTCTCAAGCAGTCAAACAACACTTGTTGTAGTTCTGAAATAATGAATTGGATTTTGTTTCTCTTGCTTGTAGAACACACAACAGACAAGCATGTATTTCCATTCTCTGGCCATAGGGGGGAGGATGTGCTCTGTAATGACTCAGTGACATTACTAGTGTAGTGTTGCATTTTAAACCGGGTGAGACTGATGCTACAGTGCCTGACTACAATAAACTATTGTTTTTTATTATTAGTTAATCATCCAGTTTTCCTATTGTTTCTTCTATTAGATCAATTCAGAAATTCTGCCAAATTTAGCATTTTGTTATATCACTGTCTCTATGCTGACAACAAAAAGAATATTGAGCAATGCTATGAACTTGCATAGAGACATTTTTCATATATTTTTAAGGAGGACACAATGACAATAAAGACCATAATGTTTATTTATGCTGCTGGACTATATCCCGGAAGTCAGAGATATTTATTTATTATAGCCATCTGTCGCTACTGGTGTCATCTTTGATTTATTTTCATAATCAAACTGTAAACTCAAACTCTTATCCATCTTTCACACATTCTTCCCAAGCACTGTATTATAAGCACTGTAAGCGCTGTGAAAGTCAAAGTCTGAATCAACATTTACATCTTCAAGCTGATTTACAGTACATAGCTAAGATCGTTGTTTGTAGTACAAGTACTAGACGTACAGTACAATACACAATGCAGTATTCTGTTTACATTGATGGAGAGAAACAATTTACTTGTGTAATGTAAGTTGGATTTGTGGGGAAATGATACATTACTTCAGTATTTTCATTTTATACTCATTTAAACTTCTCAACCTTCCACATGGACATTTTTACAGCACTAAAGAGAATGGCATCTGTTGAAATTCATAAATCGCATTATCACTACTTTTTGCTGACAGTGTGCTATTTATGTAAGTTTAATGGCAGATGGCCCATGACATACCAGTGGAGACATGGAAAAGTGTAGTAGAGATGGTTGACATTTTTGTTTACTAACATTTTGGAAAGTGAGAGGTTCTGATTCTCATTTTTAACATCAAGGGAGATGCACGGAGCTGCAGCAGCTCAGAGGCATAACGTTAACGTGAATTTAAAGTAAGAGTATGACATGGTGCCAAGAGGGGAGCTGTGATAATGCATTAGGAAGTTGGCAGTGGCAGAGAGGCATGTTAGGCTGATGCAGGATATGCATGTTCCACCATGGGCAGTGAGGTGTGCAGTAGGAATGATGGACTGGTTAAAGGTGGAGGGGGGTTTGCATCAAGGATTGGCTTTAAGTCCCTTCTTATTTGCAGGTTTGATGGACAAGTTGATGTATAAGATTAGACTGGACACTGATCTGTAATGAAAGTAGGCAGCAGGCTGCTATGAGCCTGGAGAGATGGAGCTATGCACTGGAGAGATGGTTAATAAAAGTCAATAGGAGTAAGGTGAAGTACATGTGCATATGTGGGAGAGAAGGTGGTGGAATGATGCAGTTGCACCAACAGACAAGTACTGCGGTTGTGTACAGCCTAGTAGGCCCTAAGCAGTCAGCTGTGAAAGTACAATTGAGATTAAAATGCCAGATTTTGCAAGGGCCTGCCCAGGAGCCACAGTCCTTCCTAGGTCCACTTTTGCAAATATATACTAGGAAAAATTACAGGCTATAAAAGAGGCAGTTTCTAGCTTCCACCTTAACTTCAAAATCATCTTAAAGAGGAGGCATATTAGGCTGATAATGACACATAGACAGGCTACATTATCCAAACAACCTTTCAAGGAAGCTTTATACCTATACTATAAATATAGGGCAGTGACAAACAACCGATTTTGGATTATTCTGTTCACATATCTATAGCTTGATAAAGTTAAATCCGTTTACTGGTTTTAAAAACTGCGCCTTTCAGCCTATTTTTAAATTGCTTTTAGTCATGAAAGCATATTCAGTCATAGTAAGTCATATCTTTTACCCCTCAGTAACCCGCGGGTACCCGCCCTAGGCCTGGACCGTGTGCTGGGAGGGTTATCGCTGGTGACCGATGGTAAACTCTCACAATTCTCGCGATACCATGAGGCGGAAGACATCGACAGCAAACCTTCCGTACTGGTCGCTGGAGCCGCTTATGTTGTTCAGCAGCGGCAGTGTTGTGCGACAGGAGGAGAGCGAAGTGTTTGTTTCCATAATAAACCGGAGAACTGGAGTTGCTGCTTGTTCACAGTCGAGCAAATTGGCGTTTTGCGAATCTCGTGGGAGGATTAAGTGTTTTCATGTTGTGCAGTTTGCAGTGTTTACGTGAAGACGTCCAACTGGCGAATCGCATCAGTTCGCCCGGAGGGTTCTCGTCAGCGACGACACCCTCTGCTCCGTTAGCGCCAACTGTTTAGAAAATGACCGGAGAGAAGGTCCGCTCCCTGCGCAAGGACCACAGGCCGAGCAAGGACGAGGACTTACTGGAGCCGGACGAGGAGGCTGCCACCGGGACGTTCACTGCCTCTAAGGCGAGCAAGAGCAGAGCCAGTAAAATCTTCAGCAACCACAAGTTAATCAAGTCGTCGTCACAGCAGCAGAACCAGCAGTCGCAGGTTAATGCTAACGCCAACACACTGTCAACATCGGATGTTATCGATGACAATAACAAGAACCCGATTATCCGAACCGGGCAGGACTTTCCCGTGCATGAATGTGTGTTTAAAGGAGATGTCCGTCGCCTGTCTTCGCTCATACGGACGCAGAACATCGCCCAGAAAGACATCCATGGTGAGTTTACCAGCTGCTTATCACATCAGCCCTGAAGGCAGGGTACACAAACACACCACGAGTCACCAATTTCAATGTCCAGTTTCAGCTAATAGGCCACCAGTCTGCACTGGAAAACAGGCCCAGGCCTGGACAGATGATTTCTAGAATAAGGAATAGTTTGATCCCACTATTCTGCAATTTCACACCCAGTTTCTTCAAGTCACCATCACGATGCTTGAGAAGCCTCAGTGCATCTAAAAGTACAAGTTAATCAGAGCCACATTTTCATTTCAATGTGCTTGTTTTCTAGATTAATCGGTTGTTTTATTGTTGATTATAGAAAATAGTGAGAAGTGTCCATCACCATTGTTTATAGGTTACATGTTCAAATGATTTGATAGAAGCTGAACCAGACGATTTAATCAAGAAACTTTCAGAACAGCTGATTATTTCTCTTTTTTATTGACTAGTTGCTCAGTTGACTAATCATTACAGCATTAATCAGAACAAACTACAAAAGCCTTCTCAGAAAAGCCATTTTGGATAAACACTCAACAATGGTTGTTCGTCTTTTGTCCGTGTAATAGAGGATTCTGTGAAACTTTGGCACCTGACAGACTGACGACAACTCTTCTGCAGGGCAAAGTCTGCTCAGATAACACCATCAAGTTCTAAGGAACCCTCCTAGACTGACAAGACAGTGTTGTTATGTTCACGTGCTGAGACAAATAGTGGCCTGTAGTTGTGCTCAGTGTCAGCACTAGAGTGTAATTTGTGTTCACATAAAATCTTTAGTGTGGTGTAACCTTTGCTTCTGTTGTTTATGCACCTGAATCTGATTTTCTAAATGTCTGGTTGTGGGTTGGTCTGATTCATTGACAGCAGTGTGTTTACTCAGACATTAGAAGATACAAGCCGAAGCTAAACAGTGAGCGCCACAAATATAATGTACGGTTAATTGTTATAAAAGCACCATAGCACTATAAAAGTGAGGTCAATGCCGTCACATCACACAAACACATTTTCTTAATTTTAATTTTCATTGAATATAAAATCTCTTAAGATTAAAGCTGCATTAAGCAGAGCCAGCATCAGTGAAAACTATGGAAAACATTGTCTGCAATATCCAACACATTGCTAGGTTTAGGCGAGGTTGTAAAATATAATTATACAAGATTTGGGTGATATAAATGAAGTCCCACTCATCTCTTTTAAATTAGGTTGGTGTTAAGAATCTTAGAGATGGATTTCTGAAAGCCCCAGTAGATAAAGCTGTTTTCACGAGAGCATATAGTTTGTGATCTTGGGAAAGTGAACCATTCAGTGCTACAGGTAAATATTTGGTATGTTGTTCAAGAGCACTTAAACTTAAGAGGTTGCTCTCACCACAGACTTCTGTTGTTTTAATGCTGTACAGTTTAAGCGGTTTATCCCATCATACAGTAATGCACTGCTTGAATATTCACTCACTCAGGACTACTACAAAGCAGGTCCTCTTTACTCTGGATGCTTGCCTGCCACTCTTCTCCTTGAAGAGAAGCCTGAAGGAGCTGACTGGGCAGTCTGGCCTCCTCTTGAGGGATTCTCCAATGCTTATGAGGCACATTTCACATGCCAGGAAGAAAACCTGTGCTTCTCCACTCAAATGTTATGTTACTTAATTGCTTTTTTATTGTGTGTAACTTGTTTATTAACAACTGTTTGTGCATGTAGCAGGTTCACAGTAGATAAAACACACAACAGGCGTACAGATACCATATAATATGGAATTTAATGGATTGTGCCCCAGTTTAAAAATCTAATTCACCTTAAGTGTGACACTCCTAGAGGCTATGTGCTTCACAGAGACATTTATTGTGCTTATCCAATGCAGCACACAAACTCTGTTTTTCCCTTCTTCAGGAAACACACCGCTGCATCTCGCTGTCATGATGGGACACAAGGGTGAGTAATATTTTAAGAGTCACCTCTGTGTGGTTTATTTTTATCTCTCTTTCTCTGTGGCTTTCTAAATGAAACTCTTTGCAGCCACGTATGTCTTCCTGTATGTGGTTCCAGCCTGTTTGCCTTGTCTTTGTGTGTGCATTTGTCTGGTCACCGGACATTTGTCAGAGATCACCACACAAATCCCAGAAGGCAAGATACTCATGCATGAGTAAAGAGGTTGTGTTTATGGATTATTGGGAGCAAGCAAGACAACTTTTCTCATTTTTTTCTTTTGGATTTATCTTTTCTTATATTTAATACAATTGTAGAGAATAATAGGACATATTTAATCAGTAGGGATTATAGAAGATAATGATGACAGTGCAAGAAATAGGATCCTCTCTGTGGCTAAAGTCTCTTGTTCTGTTGCCTGCTCAAACACAAATAGTTTAAAGCTAGCAAAAGGGGTAATTAGTTAAGATAAGAAATGTCCTTTTCAATTTCTGTAATGTTTGCTCTGTGTTCTGTTATATTCCTGCCAGTGTCTCATACTGAAGAGATTATATAGTCATTACTGGAAATCCAGAGTGAAACAAGTTGTGTGTTTATGTAAACATACTGACACAAGAGGTTTAGTGGTTATTGTGAATATGTCTTGATTTATCAAAACTCCCCATGATTTTGTTTTCAGATGAATAGTCTGGATTGGAAGCATCACATATTAATGCATTGCCCCTTCTGTGACTCAATGCTTACATTTAATTTCACAAGGACACTGCAGAACATGCTGTTTAAAAATTAATTCCCCTTTTTGCATCAGGCTCTCAGTGAACAAATCAAGTATAGGGTTACTCGTGCTTCATGTTCCCATTTGTTTAGTGTCTGTCACCAGAGCACTGGGTTTCGATTGATCTCACGTTTGCAGAGTTCAATTCCTGTCGCTGGAGTGAAGACTCTGCCACTGCCTATTAGTAATTCAGGCAACAGAGTGCCGAAGTGTATTGGCGAATGGGACACTGTGGAATTGATTGTGCTAATGAGGTTGCCTATCTCTTGTCTTAGCTGCTACTGTCCCCCAGGGATACTCAGACCAGACAGGCTGAAGACTACAGCATGAGATCATAGTCTGTGTGTGGCTGTCCTGTTGGGATGGAGAGGACAAGGCTTTCTTTGTGTATAGTGCTCATTGTGTGTTTATTTACCAACACTGATGTGTGTCAATATGCCCTTAATTTTGAGTTTTAACATTTATATGGGTGAAAAGAACATACAGAAGAAAAACAGAACATAATGCAGTGCATATCTGCAGCTTTTCATGGCCCAACATGACCTAATTGTTTTTTCTAACCGGCACTCCCAAATCCAGATATATATTTAGTTAAAAAAAATGAAACTAAGAAAATACTAAACATTTTATTTTGGAGAAGCTTTAACCAGGCAGCCTTTGGCATGTTTAGTTTATAATTACTGTGACACTCTGAAAATCTAAATGCTAGTCGAAGATAGTCAGGTGGTTGGTTTTCCAGCTCTAGAAAATTAGAAAAACAGAAGTAGAAGATGTGAAGTCATGTTGAAAAATGTGGGTTAGGCAAATGAGGTCATACTAAAAATCAGTAGCAGATTGATGGTGGATTTTCCATTCAGTCTCTTTTAGTATAGCCTTGACACATTCTCAGGAAACCAAACTCTGGAAATTAAAAGATATGCCTCACTACCATACACACGTTGGCTAATGTCATTGTTAGATGTTTGAGGTCAACTGATTTTTCACCTGAAGCCTGTTTGCTGTAAAAGAAGACAGTAAGGTTTTGTCCATTGGAAGTTATATCTATTCCTGTGGCCACTAAGACAAAAGCACAAGTGATTTTAATGTGGTGTCAGAAATACGAGATAAAAACTCTTTAAGCGCATGGAGCCAGTCTGGCTGGGTTAGTCTTCCTCTGAAACAGCAAATAGATATTTTATTAGGCCGTAACTAAAAACAGCATCTCGTTAAATTGAGAGCTAAGATTACAGCCTCCTTATGTACATTGACACTAGTTTGTCTGAGAAATGGCAGCTCATTGGTTGGGCCAGTCTGCATGTGATGCATAGTGATGTTTAAAGTGATTTTCTTCAGAGGTTGTGACAGTATATTTCTTCTACTCCTGTTTGATGTGGTGATTGAGTGTATGATCGATGGTGAGGAAGTGAGCAACAAAGCCATTTTATCGAGGTGCTCGATGTGGGGTTTTAAGAATCCACAGAGCCTCATGATCAGTGTCTGTAGCCTGTACACGTAGTGCAACATTAGATTAGCACTTCCATTTCTCCATGCTCAACCCTCTGTCTGAGTGTTGTATGTGATTCAAGCAGAGCTTCCATTCCAGCCCAGAAACCCACAAGAAGACTTCCTTAAATCACTACTTTCATGACTGTGTATCCAAATCAAATCAGACATCTAACCATCGCTAATGAGCTGAAGTTAAATGTTAATGTATTTTTTTATTTGATAGAAATAATAATATATTTTATATAATAATAATATTGCATAAGAAATACTTTTACATACATTTCTTATGTGATAAAGATAAAATATTATTTGATTTAACTGTATAATAGAACAGAGCTACTAGGTCAAATGTTTATTCATAACTGAGAATAATAAATGTTAAACATTAGTACAACAATTTAAAACTCCCATCTTGCCACATAAGTAAGTTAGTAGTTCTCCTAAGATTAGTGTACACACACACCCATTGCACAGTATTGCTTAAATGTTTTGACAGTGTACTGTATATAGAGACTTGACACATATTCAATATGAGAAAAACTGCTTTGAAACAAAAGTAGCTGCAGAGATTTAGAGGTAGTGATGTCAGAGCCTGTATTTTATTACAACACGTCTAACTGTTAATAACAACACAATTGACGGCAAAGTGACATCAACACACCAACGCTTCTCCTTAGTAGTAACATGGGAAAGATGGTTTTACTGCCAGCTTTATGGAGATACGATTCAGTTTTAAAGGGACATTCCGCTGTTTTTCAAGCTTTGCCCCGTTCACATAATTGAAGCGTTTCTGCCGTAGTGTAATGCTTACTTGGCACTTTCAACTTCCATTACGTGAGTCGTATTACAAGACACAGACAAAATAACGTACTGTATATCCACAAGCACCCATAGTTGCACCTGCATTATCTGTTCTCACTAACTGAATGGTGATTTACTTTTAAAGTAGCAAAACTATATAAAAAAAACAATACATGATAAAAGCTAATATCTTTGAGGCCAGCTGCTTCTGATCACGTTAATGGTACCATGGGTCAACTTGATGGTGGCTTAGTGATCAGTTATAATAATTACATCAATTAACAATTAATGTTACCTGAAAGCCAACCCAAGTGTTGCACTAGCCGCTGACCCTCGTGTTTTTCAAGTTAACAAATAAACACAGCTTCTTACTTTAACATGCTGGATGGTAGAGAAGGACTCAAATAAAGGGCCTGCCATTTCCCCTCGATGTGAGCACCCACATGCAAAAGCTTTTTGTCTTTGCCAGTGTCTGTTGCTTGAATGAAAGGTTTGACAAAGGGTTGGCCATGGATCTTGACGAATCCAGGCATTTTACAAACTTGGACTGTCTGAAACTATTTTTAGTTGCCTATGCCAGTGTGTTCGTCCAGATTCTAGTTCAAAGAAACATTTTAGTCTGGTGCCAGCGGAGTGGTGCCATGTCTTGTTTCTTGATGTCCTATATCACATATCACTGGGTTTTCACCTAACATGGTGTAGCTATCGGCTGTAAGTAGTGAATGGCAGATGGTTGGATTTATTAAGAGACTTTAGCTTTGTATTTTTGTAAAAACCCTTGCATTCAATTCATGCTGGGTGGATCGTTAAACACGAATGCAAACAAAACAAATTACATAGAAACTTTGTGTCCATGCAGCACAGTAAAAATCATTCAGATACTTTTTGGGAATATCGTTTCACTTTCTATAAAATCAAAGACACTAATGCCTAACTAGAAGCTAGCAGGTTTATAGCTCAGGACACATGGCCTGGCTGTTCTCTACGCTTATGTAATGTATATCTGCTAAATATTGTCATTATTATTACACAGTCATAGGATTTAGCAGGGTGATATATAGGTTAAAAGCCTGACGCAGCGCAAGGCTTACACCTGTATTTTCTGCCTCTTTAATCTGATTCTCCAGCCTCAAGCCCAGGCACAGTTTGGACTAATGCATAAACACTGAGTTTGCTTTTTTGTTTGCTGATGCAAACGCTCTCTGTGACCGCCCTACTTGGTGCAAGCACAGCATCTTTACATAACTGAAACATGCAGTATGGTAAATTTTGTCAATCTTTGTGAGTGGTCAGTGTATTCGACACATGCATCCTGTCAAATCAGAACTGTGCGGAAATATTATAAGAAAAGTAATTCAGACTAGTCAGAGACATGTCTTTGAACCTCAGCTCTGGCTGATAATTGTTTTTGCAAAGAATATAGTGCATTTATATTTTTCTGTCGCTATAGCCCTGGGATAGCTACACTTTGTTGTGTAGATAATATGTTTAATTAGGGGCAGATTCAGAATGTATTCCCCTCTGTCATAAAGAATGGATGAGACCTCAGCCTCTTTCTCATTAATAAAACATAGTGATTGTGTAGATCAGAGAGGTGAGGTGGTATTTTAGATTGTGTGATGATGTTGCTGTGTGTTAAACTCAAACTCTCAAAAAGCAGAAGTTATTCTTTCTGGCTCAGGGCACCAGGTTGGCTCTATGAATTCACTGTTTGAGGCAGGTTTTTAATGGCTTTCATACCAATGTGTAGCAAGTCAGAACACGATGGCAGTAACCAGTTTGAATTTGTTGGATGACTAACAGGGGTAACTCTGAGGTTTACAATGAGATTGTATCAGGAGCCTCTGTGCGGCTTTTGTCAGACTAACTGATCTCTGAACAGACTGGTCATACAAGTGCAATAAAACCTAACGTCCTTTCCTGTCAAATAAAGGCCCTATGTATCCACTCAGCAGCAGACTGGTAGCAGTTATCCTTTGCTTTGCATTTGAGCAGTTTGCTGCTCACAGGACTGTGACTGCTCCTGCCTAGTGCTGAGATATAGCTGTACAGATGCCAGCGATATAATGGATGATGTCACGAAAGAACTGACGGCTGAGCCGGAACAACAAGCTTCATTTTTGGCTGGCTGTAGTTTGTTGACAGGCTGCCCAGAGAGTGGAGGGATTTTGCGCTGCACTTACTGCTGATCTTGCCATAGAAAAGGGATGAGTCTCTTTGGCTGTTTTCCCCCTACTGGAATACAGGCACAGCTCTGAGTGTTACTCTACACAGTAACAGGAGGCATGTTTGTGAAGTTTGAGATTTCATTCCAGAGAAGCTTTTCTTATTTTATAGTCTCTAAAGTAGGATGCTGAGTCTTGTGTAACTGTAGGTCCCATATGGCTCTTTGGTTAATGGGTCAGCTGCCATCTCAATCCTACACACAAGCTGTCCCCCTGGAAGACCAGGATTATTTTTATACTACTTGATTTAACGCTACAGGAAACATCTCTAGTTAAAAGTGTCATAGACTTTTTTTTTTAGTATTTAATCAGTAATTAAAGTAAAAAGAATAATAAAGTAATGAATCATTGTGTTGGCGCTGACTTAATTTTTTGAGCTTCTTTTTTGTGTGTTTGATGTGGAGCATTGAGTGTGAACTTAATACGGTCCAGCAGTATTTGGGCAGTGACAGAGTTTTTAGGATTAGGCCTTTAAATACCACCAAGATTAATTAGAAATAAAACAATCAAGGTGTGATCGAAGTGTAGACTCAGCTTTATTATAAGAGGTGTCACAAAAATATGGCATTTACTGTTATGAATTACAGCTCATTTCTTGGATGAAAATCCTTTGCAGTCTGTGACTGTGTGAAGCCTGGAGTTCATGGACATCTCCAAATTCTGAGGTTCCTCCCAGGAAATGCTTTGCCAGGCCTTCACTGCAGCCACTTACAGTTGCTGCTTGTTTGTGGGAATTGGCCATTGAAGAATATTTGTTTCTTTGCCTAAAAAATTCTCCTCTTAAGTGAGTTGCTTTCACAGTATGTTTAGGGTCGTCATCCATCTGCACTGCAAAGTGCTGTCATATTAGTTTTGTAGCATTTGGATAATTGTGAACAGAAAGTTTAGTCATATTCATCTCAGTATTCAGCTTGCTACTTCTGTCAACAGTCACATCAATAAACATGAGTGAACTTCTTCATTAGTCTTGAAGTAATGAGGGAATGGACCACATTTGGTAGTCAGTCAACTGTCCAGATACTTTGGGTCCATGAAAATGGAAGTACTCTGCTTAAAATGCCCAAACTAATTGTCCAAATACTTCTGGACCCGTATGTATGTATGTCACCATATCAGAGGTGATGACAAGAAGGAGCTCATGGGAAATGTGCAACAATAACAGAATTGTTATTGTCCTTTATTTAACAAGACAGACCCCAATGAGATGAAAATACATTTCTTACAGGTAAACCCCACAAAGGTCACAATGTAAAAGTTAATAAACACAAACAGCTCCCTATTTTTCAACACTCTGTTTGATGTGTAACATCAACATAAATTATTGTAGTTTATTGGTGCTTGTTCTTTAATAAAAGGAAGCCAATATCTGAGATTAAGACTTTTGGCTGCACTCTGGTTTTGTTATGGTAAAAAACAATCCGATCTTCTAACAGGGCTGCATTTATCATATATTAGGAGTTTTATTCATAATTTAATTGTCTGTCTTTATTTTTTACTGAATTGAATGTGTCTCCCTTCTTGTTTAAGCAAAAAGCAACAGCCAGGATTTCAGTTTCACTGGTTTCCCTTATTTTGCAGAACTGAATTTTACAGATTTGCTGATGTCTTTTTAGAGCACACAAAAGTTAACAGTTATGTTCCAGGTAAAATTTGCATGCAGACTTGGAACCTTGTACAAATATGTCCTCATTCCAAATGAGGATTTGTTTTAACTGTAATGCTGCTAGTAAGGCTCACTTTTTAGATTCACTAGTTCTAAATATTCTAAATAATTCCCTGTTTATCATTTATCCTGCTCACAGAATGTGCCCACCTGCTGCTGGCCCACAATGCACCAGTGAAGGTGAAGAACGCTCAGGGATGGAGCCCTCTTGCAGAGGCCATTAGCTACGGAGACCGTCAGATGAGTAAGTATCTATGACTGACTGGCTGACGGGAACTGCTCGGTATTAGACAAACTGAGATCACACTGAAGTCTCTTGTGGTTCAGTTTGGGTTTCCTGTGTGAAAGCAGTGAAGAAGGTGAATTGGTTTTGCACATTTGTACATAGCGATGCCTCTGTTGCCTCTTTTGTCCCTCAGAAAGACTGGACATTCCTTAAGGTACTCTGGCTTTTTTGTTTAAATGAAAGAATGAATGAATGAAAGAATGAATGAATGAATGTGTTGCCAGTAATCATGGCTTTATACAGGGGGATCACTAGCATGATATAGTAATATGTATCATAGATTTCACTACTATCGCACTGCATCATAACTACAGCCAGACTGAGATACTAAATGCCCAGTGTTGTTAGTTAAGACTGGTTTATGACAAGCAGGATTGGAAAACTATATTAAAACTGATAAGTTTACAAAAGGCCAGGGTGTATAAAAGAGCAAAAATAAGATTCTTCTAGAAATATTCTACTTTACCATGCATAATTGATGTAACTTCAAAGATATTATGTGTTTTTTTTAAACAATCTCCATTGTCCTAAATACCACTGAACAGACACTGGCAAAGCTGAGATATATGTATGTAGATAGCTTTGTCTTGTTGAAATCCTTCTTGTCACGAAAATGCACAAGCAAAACAATGTTTCATCCCAATTATTGGCTTCCACTAATTCTTAATAATTGCTTTTCTGTGCCCACTTTGTTTGGTGGTGGCAACAAAACACACTGTGTTTTCATTATTCCTGCAAATAACTGGCCAAATGTTTATGTGACAATATTACATGACTTAGAGCAAAATGGCAGAAGTTTCAGAAGTTTTAAAAACACTTAAAATAAAAACCAAATGTTAAATTTATAGAATTAGAGTCAGGGCTTATTGATTAAATTAGATTGGTTAGATTGGCACTAACTTTGAGCAGCCATAAAGGGACGTATCTTTAAGTGTTTCTATTGACTGACTCTAATCAACTCTAATGACAACTGCTTCGGTTTACAAGTGTCTCTATTGAACAAATCAGTCTCCAATGAACTCTAACATTGCTCTACCTTCTCACTGACAACAACTTACCTCACATAGGTTGAACAGACCACCGTGCAATGCAGCTACATGACATTGTGTTTTTAGTTAATGGCACACAGTATGTCGTTCTACTGTTAAGAAGAAAATTCAAGTTTCAAGAAAAATGTTAGACTTGATGTAATCTACCGCAAGTGATGTCTTATTTCAACCAGTTCTGTGGAGTTAAATTTGTGTTAAGTGTTACATTTATATATTTTTATTTGAGTTTAATGTTGCAGCAGTGCATCTGTTTGCAGTGTGAGCGATTCACAAATGCACCTTTCACAAAGTGTATATTTTTCCGGGATTAGACAACAGCTGTCTTGTTGCGGCAGACCTTAGAGGAGAGTTTGCAGGCATGCACCTGGTGCTGGGCCTGTGTCTGTGTGCTGATTCAGGAGATCAATAGGCAGGTACAAGCTCAACCTGCTGGCAGACACAAAGAGTAGATCAGTCTAATGATCTCATCAGTCAGCCAACAAGCCATGGAGGCTGGAGGGACAGCAGCCTCTGTTGGGTTGAGAAAAACTGTTATTCTTTAACCATCACTGGCACCATGACAGGACCTCTGTTGTGACAACTTGTCTACAGCATCTGAAATTAGCTGAGTCTGCACAGAGTAAAATATTCATAATTGCTATTCCACTAATAGAAACATACCTAGTAGCCATGTTTACAGTAAAGGAGAAACGTGTTTTCTCTATTTGACAAAAACCTGCCTCGCACTTATTCTGTGTGAGCAGAGTCAGCATTTGTCAGGAGTCTGTAAGGGGAAGTGGAGACCTAGGAGCTTTGTTTGTTTTGACATTTTGGAAAATGTCCTGGGCTGAAAAGTGATAACATTATTTCAATCAGTATTTCAGCAACTGAGCAGTGTCAGATTAATCCTTTTGTTTATTAAGAAAACAGTTTTTTTCCAGTGTTTATTAAAAAGTCCCTGGTCCTGTTTTTGAATTATTTTTAGTCATGTGTGATTAATTTTCATTGATGTCAAGCCACATTTGTTGTGACTTGATGTATTTGTCATCTGAGTTTTGTCATCTGTGGATTTCCGTTTCAAAAAGGAGACTGAATATGCAGCTCACAAATAGATTTTGTCATGTGTTCAGTTCAGGAAAAGCTATTTCTGCCCTAACTTGCCTTCTCACACAACTGTGTTGCAAACTGCAGGAGCTTGTTTAAAGGCTGCTGTTAGAAAGGAACTGATGTTTCCATGTGAGTGTCAGACAACAATGGTCTTGGCTGTTGAGTACACAACCAGACTTGAGGTTGACATCTGAAAAGTTTGGGTTAAAATCGTCTGAACTTTAGAAGCCAAAAGTGTGAAACTTTAGGACTTTGGATGGTTTCATCGCATTTATGTGATGTAAGGTTTCTGTCTTGCTTCATAGCTTATTGCCTTATTTACATGTTGAACAACACACTATTTGTACATTTGTGTACATTTTTTAATCAGGCATTAAAACCATTGTGCTGCAGGTGGTGTTTTATCTTCTGGCCTGCGTATGCTGCTTGCCTTTCCTGCTCTGCCAGCGTACCTGTGTCAATATTGACTGTTCTCACGTACTTGGAGGCCAGCCAGTAGCAGTTTTCCAGTCATAGCCAAGAGCTAATTGTTAAATATTTGAGGTTTACAGTAATGTAAACACAGAATTGTCCAGGCTCTGTCCTTTTTTATTTAATTGTTGAGAGTACTCATGCAATTATTGCCTTCATCAGTTTCTGCGTAAATTAGTGCCATCATGGAGTGTCAGTTTGTTTTAGTGTTAAAACAGTTGCGTTTGGGTTCTTGGCCCGTGTTGGCTGGGTGGTCTGTGGGCAGATGGTGACATTGCACTCCTTTCCTTGTCCCACTGAGAGGTGGCGAGGATCAGGAGGAGCCCCTTCCAGTGCTTGTCCATACTCATTAGGCAGCCAGGCCACAAAGACACCCTCATCCTGTTTGTGCGTCTGTGATGCGCGTGTCTTCATGTGTATTAGTGTGTGTGTGTATGTGAATGTGTGTAACCCTGTGCTCTCATTTGGCCTAGTTTTACCACCAAGCCGGTCTGTGCTGCTTCTTGGGGATCACCACTTAAACAATACGAACAACATGTTTGTTTATGTTAACTCATCACGTAGACGGGCAGAAGCAGAGGAGCTAGTTAGGGTAATGATCGTGCCATATGTCCACTGTTGCTTTTAGCCCTGTTAAAATGTTGGCTGGCATGGGTGTCACAAGCCAAACGTTTCCTTTTTTCATTACTGTTCCCATGAGTTTATAAGTGGGACAGTCATGTAATCTTTTAACCCTCCCTCTCCTTGCTTCATCAGAGCACCACAGTAATTTCAATTAGTATTCATTCCCCTTATGAAAAGCACATAACATGTACATAAATGCTTGATACTCGGGTGTGGATGTTTTTTTTGTTTATACCAGTTTGCTTTTGCATAATTCTACTGGCATAAAGGGGATGTTAATGTGACTTGTTGTTAAAAATCTCCTGTGAGTGTGTCTCATGTCATTAAGGAGGTTAAAGACACAGCTCATTAGCAAGAAGCTCCATATCTGCCAGGCGTGTTCCCTTTGAACACCCTGGAACATTTTGATCCCTGCATGCAGTGCACACCCGGGTTGGCCGGGTGCTGTGGAGAGCTTTTCATCTAGCCTCAGGTAGTCGGCACATCTTTGAACCAAAAGCCACCCTTACTGTAAAACGCGTGGTCTTTGCCTTTAGCGTGTTTCACTGTTGTCACGATTTACATAGCAAGACCTTAAAAATAATAGTGTTGATAATGGTTGCAGTATATTCTTACAGGAGTATGTGCATTTAAAAAAACTGCCTGCTATAAAATGTAACCTTGACCCTCCTAATGGTACTTTGTGTTGTTGGGGGGAATCACTTTCTTGTATAGTGCACCTTAAAATTTGGTTTTAGTCTGAGAAAGATTTTAATAATAATATGTTTTTTCCCTCAGACAACTAGTCAACTAGTCATCTTTAAGGGTTGCTGAGTTTATGCCATGCAGGGAAGGTGCTCTTTGCCAAAAAACAACATAGTGGAGAGATTTTCTTTTTTTAATTAACACAATGTTTTTCTTAGAGCTATTGAAGTGGAGGGATCAGATTCAGCAAAGCAAAAGGTTATTTGAACAAATAAACAGGAACAAATTACTGTAAATGTCATTCAGTCCACAGGCATTTCAGCAGAAATTCAGCAGAATGTGTTTTTTCTGCACAAAGCCAAAAAGCTACCTCGTTGTTGATGGTTTTGGTCTCACATGTTTACCTTTTCCTCTGTGATCTTCAGTCACAGCTCTGCTGAGGAAGCTAAAGCAACAGTCCAGGGAGAGTGTGGAGGACAAGAGGCCCAAACTCCTGAAGGCTCTGAAAGAGGTACATAATTCTTAGTCGATGTTCTCTTTCTAATGCTGTTGCTCTTGAAGTCCTGGAACTGTTTGTTTTTCTTTTCTTCTCCCATCTCACTCTGCTTCTCTTTTCATTGAGGTCTCCAGCCTCCTCTCTCTTACTTTCTTAGAGTTTAGAGGATTAAACTGAAATAAATGTTTGTGCCCCTTCGTTCTTCATTATCTGACCTCTCTCTTACTTCCCTCTCTTCTCTCAGTTACATACATCCAACCACATACACGCGCGCACACAGGGTTATATATACAAAGTACACATCCACAAATAAACAGAGATCCCTCCCAGACCTTGGTCAGGTTTGTCATTCACCAATTAATGTCATCACAACAAAGCAATGCCAGGAGGGGCACACGCTTACATGATTAAATAGTCCAAGTCAGACGCTGCAGGCTCACAGTGCTTTTGTGGTTCCCTGGTATGATGTCACACACACACAGCAAACACGATACTACTCGGAAACAGGGTGTTCACGTCCACAATTGTCCTTCAGGCTTTGTTGTGGCTGTCTGTCTGCCATGCCACACTGCCTTCACATACACACATTTAGTAATACAGTAAATGCTTCTCAGAGCTATTACATGAGGTGCCTTTCTGTGTTGTCTCATTTGCCTAACACGAAGTTATGAAGGCCAAAGTGTAGGCATCATTCAGAGATATTATCTTCCATGCCAGCCATTCAGCAAGCCTCCCCCACAAAGCCAGAGTCAGGGCAGAAGATAGCAGATGGGCAGTTGCAAGAATAAAAGATGCAAATGGTCTAAAACCATGTGTATTTTTAACTTTACTTTAAAGAAGTCATGATTTTTCTGTTTCAGTGGTTTATTCGCCTCTAACCTTACAGTGAATGTCTTTACAAGTCGCTCAGCAGTCATCAGAGCCTGCGTTTGATGTGATATGATGCGATCCTTATTGGATGATGAGGCAGAGGAGATGGATTAAGACCAGCAGTAGTGATGATGCGATCACTGCATCCAAGGATAATTAGGTTATATTGAGTTGAGTCAGTCAGCCATGATTTATTGTGGACAAATGGACTAACACATTGTTGGTTTTTGGTATTTTCATGGGATTTATTGACAAATCTAAATATCACTAGGTGTATCCTTTAAATGAGGTGGTTTAACCATGAACAACTCTTGTTTTTCCACCTTGTTCTACATGTAACTGAGTTTTTGTCTATTTTCATTTGCAGCTTGGTGACTTTTACTTAGAGCTTCACTGGGACTTCCAAAGCTGGGGTGAGTAAATTTCCATCTTCTGCTGTCTTCTGCTGTCTAAAGCGGGTGACAGAAAAGCTCAGTTTCACAAACATGATCCACCCTGACAAACAACCACATGTCCTCAGTTAGGGTGACATCTGAAACACCAGCTGGACAGTGTGTTACAGTGTGTTACAGGAAAATATGAGTGATGTCAACTGCTAAAGTCTAAAAGGGATGGAAGATAAATGTAAGGTATCCTGTCAACCTTAAGAAAATAATTGAATGAGCAGTGAAGTATTTCGACCTAACAAGAAAGAACTTTAGTTGTCAGGACTCAACTTCCAGATAAACTCTTATGGTTTTTATACTCTGTCAACACCTGAAGCAGATTTTATTCTCCAGCTGAACTGACTGTACACAGAATTTTTATTTATATGATGCAGTATATCAGAAATAATACAAATTAACTTCACTGGTGTAGCAGCATGTGCTTAGTCTGCACAAGTTCTGTGTAATCACTGTGTCTTTGTGAATTATTGACAAGATGGGTAGTATCTTAAATGTAAACTGGTTACATAACTTTGTATTTGTAATGGGGAAATGTTAAAGTGAAGGCTTGATGTTATGACAGTCATAAAAATTATATTTGTAAGTTAGAGAGCTACAGATTTATGTGCTCAGAAAAGAACATAGTTCAAAACAACACTTTCATGGATTGTGATTGTGTCAGAGGGATTTCTGTTGTGGTGCCCTTCAGGCCTGTTTAGTCTACATGTGGTGCTTTGCTCGGGTGGAGGAGCCAGTTTTATAACGGGTCCTTTTTTCAGTGCAGTCTTTCACAGAAGTATTTTAGACTGTTAAAATCCCTCTTGAGTTATGTGCAATGATGGGTCAACAAAGGACATTTTTGTTTTCAGTTACTTAATCCAGTGAAGACTAGCCATACAATATTTATCTACAGAGCTACACGTTATATGGTCCTCTACAGCGCTATATGCTGCTGAAACTTTGAAGTAGATGGTGGTTTTCATTATTGAGTGAGCTCTCTTAATGTAAGCACTTTCACATGTCCTTACGGTATCTTTTCATGTTGCAGTGCCTTTGCTCTCCAGAATCCTGCCTTCAGATGCATGTAAGATCTACAAGCAGGGCATCAACATCAGGCAAGTCCCTCCAACACATTATGCATAAAAAAAAAAAAAAGAACTGAAATTAAAGGATAAGGAAATGCATTTCTACTGCTTATTTGTAAAATTATATGTTGTGGTATTTGGTGATAAAGTATAAAAGAAGAGTACCTTATGTAAACAACATTGTTTACTTTTAAAACATATTTATCTGTCATCTTGTGCTGCACACAACTTCTCTTCTTTCTTCTCTTTGGCTCCCATTTCCTCTGCTATATCTAGTTTAATTAACTAGAGTGTGAAATCAGTGCCCAGCAGTGAGGAAGAGGAACGGCAATGCCTCTACGACCAAATCTGTGTTGCCATTTAAATCAGAGCCTCGTAGATATAGAGTTACTGTAGACTCTAATGTAGTGCCTTGCTCACTGACAATGGATGTCAGGAGGAAGTTGACACAAGCTGGCTCACAGTCACAACAACGAATCTAAAACAGGCAACCACAGCAACATACTGTATATGGCACATGCACATACATTAACATTATTTTATAAAGAGTTACTGTACATGTCTAACAAACCAGGCAGGACTGTGACCAGCACATCCAGATGCTCCTCTATTTGTGTCTCGTAGTATGTCAACTAAATCTATTTGAAGAGAGCGTATTTGTAATTTTGCATGCTGTTCCATTGTGAGATGGCCTTGATGTGAAGCTTGTCATTGTTCTGTGTAACGGTTCCTGGCTGTCTAATTTGGTATTCAAAATGCCCTTTTATTATCCTGGAGTCTCAGTGAGAGAGGGAGAGAAAGAGAAAGAGAGAGTGAAAGAAATTGGGGCAACTGTCACAGCAAGTTCATTTACATTCTGCAATGTGTCAGGCCTGTCATACCTACCCATAGCACTTACCACGCTGTGTCTGGTCCTCACAAGCAGATCAGTTACTCTCTTTTCTGTCATTCCTCATTCTAGGATTACCCAACCTAAGAGTTTCTTGAAATGTGGTGTTGGTCTTGTGTGGTAATCATTACCATACACAGTCTCTCAAGTTTCAGAGCAAAGATGTGACAACCATCACGTTTTCTCTTTGGCTCACAGTGTTAACACTTTGCTTTCAGGTGGCATGGTTGTGGCCAAAAGTAATGTTGTTTTTGCTCACATCATTTATTTCCTTTCCTGTTTTTGTCCCCCCTATGCATATGCAGATTAGACACAACCCTGATAGACTTCACCGACATGAAGTGCCAGCGCGGTGACCTCAGCTTCATCTTCAACGGCAACGCCATTCCCTCTGAGTCTTTTGTTGTGCTGGACAACGAACAGAAAGTCTACCAGCGGATACACCACGAGGTGTGTAAGACACACACACAGATATAGGACTGGAACGCTCCTGACGTTTTAAAATGTTTGTTACAGCCCACAATACATTGATAATTATTTTTAATTAAGCTGTAAATTGTTTTCACTTCACTGTTCACTTCCACAAAACTTTCACAAAATAGTAAAAAAGATGGCTTCATATTTTGTTACAAGCATATTCATACACGTTGTTTTGCTTAAAGCTCAAAATGTTTTATTTGCTGTCACAAAGAAAAAGAACAGAATCATATCTTCAAGTGTGAGAAGCTGGCAGTAGAAAATATCAAAAAATACCTAAAATCATCATCCAATGCAGATGGAGATTAGACTAATTGTGTGCTAATGCTCCTGTCCTTATTCTCAGGAGTCAGAGATGGAGACAGAGGAGGAAGTGGACATTCTGATGAGCAGCGATGTTTACTCAGCCACACTCTCCACTAAGTCTATCACCTTCTCCAGGGCGCAGACTGGCTGGTTGTTCAGAGAAGACAAAACGGTTAGTGTCAGTCTTTGTAGTCAGGAATTTACGGTAGTTTGTCCCAAACAGAAAGCTGGAAATTTAATATGATATCTTAGGATTGGAGGAAGAGAAATTGAAACCATATGCTGTGGTTTATTATCAGATTGGACTGTGTTTTTTAACTAATTTCTTTCAATGTTTATGGGTAAATAAATTCCTGTTGCTATTATGCGTCATTGTCCTAAACTGTTAATATTGTTTCTCTGGACTGTATTGTTGTGTCATCATATTTCCTATGCTACACTACCCACATCATGCAAATAAAAAATAAATCAGGGAACCGACAGCAATAACCGCAGGAAAAAACCACAGGTGATAGCTCAGGGTTAAAAGCAACATACAGGTTATTTGGGAGCACTGAGTTTGTTTGAGTTGTATTTCTTTCACTCCTCTCACTCCTTTGTCCACTGACATGGGTTTAAAAGGTTGGTCACTCAGCAGGGGGGCTCACCTAACTGTGTCTTCTAACTCCAGGAGCGTGTGGGAAACTTTCTGGCAGATTTCTACTCTGTGAACGGTCTGGTGCTGGAGTCCAGGAAGAGACGGGAGCATCTGAGCGAGGAGGACATCTTGAGGAACAAAGCCATCATGGAGAGCCTGAGCAAAGGAGGGAACCTCACAGAGCAGAACTTTGAGGTGAGTCTGGGATTGACTCTGGCTTATTGTCACTTTCAGCTCAGTGAGGATGTACAGAGGCAACTGCTTAACCCAGCAGTTTAGTTTGCAGCCTCGTAAGATCACAGTTGTTTTATAGCATCCTAGCCATCATCACACACTGATGTAATGGTTGGGGTTACATTCTGTGCTATCATAAATTGTTTAAAGTTCTTTAAGCCTGCACATTTTTAATAGGACATTACACAGGAGTCAACATGGCTAATATCCGCTTTGACATTTTTCAAAAAAGCTGAACTATGAATATTTACAGTGCTGTTATGTGGCTGACTCTACACTCGATTTGTACTTCAAGGATTTCTGACCACTCTGGCTCTAATTGTAGAGATTTTGATTATTTTGAATGATCCTGCCAAAATCAACTATTCCTCACAGCACAGTCTTTACTCTTCAAAGTCCCAGTGCAGGAACTAAATGTACTTTGTTACTCTTGCAGATTTAAATTAGGAACAATTTGGGTCCTGCTTTGAAAACTACTTCTAATATTTCTGTTTAAGATCTAACAATAACTGCGAGAGACATTTGCAGACAGACAGCAGTAGACACAGCTGTACACTTGTAAAGGTGCATATTTAAAGTTACTTTGTGAGTCACTTTGTTAAAACACTAGAAAACACGAGAACTAGTTAGACAGTTATTGCACTGCTCTGCTGATAAAACATCCTGTTTACTTGCACCTGCAGTGTAACCATCAGTCCAGTCCTGAAACTGTCCTGTCCCGCTGGAACCTTAGGGTAGGACATATGTTTCAGACAAAATAAACTTCACCGTACTTCGTGGATGTATCTGTTCAAAGATAAACCTGTACAAACAGCATGAACTTCCTGCCAGACTCAATCAATCAACGTTGGATGGTTTATTGAAAAATTCCTGTCTGACTCCTTTGTTGTTGTTGTTTCTTTGATGTTTTATTTATTTCAGCATGAAAACAGAATGAAAACCTGCTCCAGTTATTTTTGTTATATGAGAAAGGTCTTCCCCCTCCTAATGCTCCTAAAACCACGAACCACATTTGTGTCCAAACACTGCCACCTAGTGACAGAAGCTACAAAGCTGCACCTTGTTCACAGGGACACACCTCCTCCACCTGCCATCCTCTCACTGCCATATGTTCCTGAGTTTAAACAGCACTTGTCTAAACACAAAGCCACACCAGTCACAAAGTGAAGACAAAGCATCTCAACACTCCATGGGTGACTTTTTACTGCTTGCTTGTTTGTTTGTTTTTATCAC
>OMLM01018341.1:87282-98259 GCA_900302695.1 Helostoma temminkii | reverse complement strand
ATAAACATAGTACCAGTGCTTTTATTTTAAAGGTTGATTAACTGCCTCCAAACTCCTTTTCTCCATTAAAGCAGAAATGCACATGTGAAGTATAAATACTAAAATTAAGAATAAAGTGTAGATAACAAAAGTCTTTAAACTGATCATGTGTGAGTATTTTTCCCTGCAGATGTTTGGTCACTGTATGTGTGATGTTTACCAGGCCGAACACTGTGGGTTTGGTGATCTATTGGTGTCCTCTAGTGGCATGTGCTGTGTCTGCCATCCCACTGCTGGATTAAATAAAGTCTTAATATGAAAGAGTTTTACAAGTTATCTGCCTATTCCAGGGACACAGATTAATATTAACATTAGACTCTTCTCAGTTTAGATTAAAATAATCCTATAGTAATCTTTTTGTTTTGCCTGCTGCCAGTGTTGTTTTTAATATTTTGTTTACTTGTGACCCTGCAGTGGTTCCTTTATCTTAACATGCTTTATTTTATTCTCACTGCTTTTCAGCCGGCAAGGAGACAATCTCTCACTCCACCCTCACCCAACACTATATCCTGGGAGGAATACATTACTGCTGACAATGGAAAGTAAGTACTGGAACAAATGAATATTCTGAATACTTTTTACACTTTTACAGAGGAACTAGAACATTAGAGGACATAATGTTACTGTACTGTACATGGATATATTTGTGAATGAAGCTTTTTTTTAAATTTAATTAGTCCTCATTGAATCCTTAAAATGTCTTCTCACATACACACACTAGTCACATGTAAAGTGTTTCACATTCACAGAATGTTTAACTCTAAATCTACTTTCTATTCTGACTGGCTCTTGTGTCTGTCTCCCCTCAGAGCTCCTCATCTAGGAAGAGAGCTGGTCTGCAAAGAGAGCAAGAAGAACTTTAAAGCCACGATAGCCATGAGTCAAGACTTCCCTCTGGGCATTGAGTCGTGAGTCCCTTCAAATAATGTTTTCAGACAATATTGCGTGTAGGGTCCTGATAAAAACATTTTTAAGGTTTTCTGTTTTTCATTTTCAAATTTCTGATTGAACAATATGAATAATGTGTCATAGTTTCATCCAGTGGAGCTCACAGTGGTTGATTTATTTGTCGGTTTATTTCTCAGGTTATTGAATGTTCTGGAGGTGATTGCACCCTTCAAGCACTTTAATAAACTCAGGGAGTTTGTGCAGATGAAGCTCCCGCCTGGCTTTCCTGTCAAACTCGGTAAGAACTAGCTAACTAGTAACTAGAGTACATAATAGCATCTGCCTCGTTATTAGACAGAATGTAGAAAAGCTGAATGTAAGAGAAGAAAACTAAAGGACACGTAGTTGAAATACATATAGTTGATTTGATTTCTCCAACTAATTTAAATTATGGCACCAACCACATGCTGTTGTAAAAACTGTATCTGACGGATGTAATATGCCTCTCTGCAGACATCCCCGTGTTCCCCACGATCACAGCCACGGTGACATTTCAGGAGTTTCGCTATGATGAGTTTGATGAGTCCATATTTACGATTCCCAGTGATTATAAAGAAGACCCTAGTCGCTTCCCCGACCTTTAACCACTTGAGCTGGAACAGGAAACAAGCGTACAACAAGGCAACATTATGTTACACACCATACTTTCTGAAATACAAAATGAAAAACTTCATACCGAGTCTGAGCACAGACGACAAAAATGAGGACGTGATGAGTGTGAACTTCTCCTCAGTGAAAGGGCATTGAAATTAAAGTGATGGTGAGATTTCTTGACACAAGGTATAAGTAGAGAAAAACAATGTGTTCAGTTGATGCTACATATTTAAGTATGTAATATGTAATATTTGTAAAGGGACTGAGTTCAACTGACCTGAAGTCAAACACTGATATTACTGTGTGATGTTGTGGGGAATCCCACTAACTATAGTTTTTAGGTTCTTTTCCTACTGAAATAGACGTTCAAATAATTTCATGGTGCAAAGCCATGCTAGTTTTGTGATATTAGAGGTCAATATGACATAACATTGTATATAATCTAATGCACCACCTCTGTCTAACACTTTTAGACAAATGTGCAGGAGAACAAAAGTCACTCTTTTGTACATTCAATTCTGTAACATAGAGGAATTTCAAAATGTTCCCAAAGATGCACTAAACACTGATAAAATATCACTAAAAATTCACAAAACTGAAAACCTGTTTCTACTTTTGTAGGTTAAAAAACTAAAAATGACTTTTTTTGTAGAATCCCATCATAACTGCACATGATAAAATTGTGTGTATCAGTGATTTTCATGGGCATGGAGTAGCATCACTGAACTTCGGCACTACAGCAACTTTACATTCAGTTGAGTTTATAGACACTTGTTTTGTAATACCCTCACTCTAGTGAAATATTTAATTTAGAAATGCTGCAGTTTGCTCTCAGTATGTTTGAGTGGCAGCAACTTTAAGTTATGATGTCCAAGCCTTGCGTTTCTTATTTTTGTAAACTATGTAACAAACTGTACAATCATCCTGCTAAAAGGAGAAAACTGGATTTGATGATAGGGAACAAATGAAAATACAGCAGTCAGACCATTTTTCCACACAACAGCCAGGCTTCCCCCCTGCACAGTGTGTTTTACAACTTTTGTCTTTTTAGTTTAGTTGTTTTTTATTTGTGCTGATGAGTTTAACATGTCTTCTACAAGAGGAAAAGTTGTGGAAATTTTTTTGTTAGCGTTGCAAGTTAAGTTTAGTGGTTTGTAACATGGTGGCAGTTGCTATTTTTGTACATAACTGTGTTTTGAAGAAAACAAAAATCTGTTTCTTAATTCTTTTTTTTTTTCATTTTCCCTCATATTTTTTTATTAAACGTTATGAACCAAGAATCATTTCAACTACCAGGATTCCTTTCAAAGTGTTTCTGTAAAGGTCCAGGAGGCGTTCACAGGAGGCTCAGACATTTAATAAGTTGTTCAAGCTGCTGTCGTCCATAGCTCATAAACAAACAGATGTTTTAGAGGATGTCACACGTGTTCTGATGGCTTGAAACCAGCCTTCGCAGTAGCAGCACAGGATCATTTATGACCATATTTTGTATGTTTTTAACCAAACGCATTTCATTTTTCACATTACATTCTTGTAACAATGACAGTACTGAGTGCTTTTATTCTTCCCTGACTTCAGATGCTTGATTTTACATGTTACGTTACATATTATTCATCCCTCTACATGCCATTTGTACAGCAGTTGTATAAGTCTGCAACACTATTTTCATATAAAATATGCTAAATAAAATAATTCCACATATGAGTTTGGATGTTTTTTTAAGCCCGTAGTGGATCGTTTTGTTGATAAGACTGATGATCAAAACTTGTACAATCCTTCACCACATAATATTATCTGAAACCATTGGTCACTAGTGACAAGACATGTAGAGACAAAACTCTCCCTTGGTAAAATCCCTCAAAATTCTACATTTTAAACATTTCAAAAATTTCCAGAGTTTCTGAAATGAGTTATGTAAATACAGAATTTTTTTACTTTAAAGATTTCTCTTGGTAGTTTAGACACATTTTTTTAGAACATTTAAATTTACATCTTTAGCTGCAGACATTGGTGTAGTTATATTTTGGTTCATTGTTAAAGATTTGATTGTAACTGCTAAATTTCATATCCATAAAGCAAAAATTGCAAAATTGTTTCCCAACTTCAGTTGTTTTCAGACTTGTGTTAATCTGTTGACGTTTTTTAACCAAGCCATGCCTTGTTTGCACTGCTGTGCATTGAGCTCTCCCTGTACAGTTTTACCTACATCTTGTTTAGTTCTCTGCTGTGTGCAGCCAGCAACATCTCCACATACTTACAGAAAGTGATCAAGTGTTTAATAAAGTAACACTTTTTCAGTGACAAGTCAAGAGTTTGACCCAATTTTATTAGTTTCCTTTGGAAAACCTATTGCAGACAAATTATTTCATTTCAACACCACATTTCGATCTACAGTGTACACTTACAAAGGTTGTAAATAGGAAGGTCAGCTGAAACACGACTGAGTGCGATACAGTTGAAGCAATATGGTTCAGCAAACTAAACAAATATAAAGCTGTTGCCGGCTAAAGAGTGACTAAGTCTGAATGAAGAAAGGACTCAATCCTGACTAGTAAAATATTTACAAATGCAGCGCTTAAAGTGGGAAAACACTGTATTCTACTGTCAGAAAAACAAAGGTTTAACATAAAGGCAACAAAAAGAAAAATCAACAGGACCTTTAAAAAGTACAGCTATGACAATTTAAAACCACCTCGCATTTTTACGTTTTAGTCGTTTTTCTTGTTTTTACAAAATAATTGACTGCTCTGCTTCTACACCCCGTTCCCGACCCAATGCTTCTACAGTTAAGACATAAAATCTTTTCAACTCTGATCAGGCACGGACATGTTGTGGCCGATATTAAAAATTATAAAAGACGACAATGGAAAGACAATGCCAACTGGTTCAGTCTTGGTTGTTTCTAATCGCTCATCTCCATATCCTCCTGATGGTGGTCATCTCCGTTTAGTTTGGACTTTTTGGGGATTTGGCCTTCAGATCTCTCCATCTCTTCCTGACCTTTGGGGGATGAGGCAGAATCGGAGTCGCTCTTCCTCTCGTCGTCATCCTCCTCACCTTCCTTTTCACTGTCATAACCTTGTTCTTCTTCATCATAATCTCGGGTCACCTGTGTAGCAACATGTCAAGAATGTTTAAGAAAAAGGTGAATCTGGAAACTGATAAGGTTGATTACTGGGAGATAAGCAATTCATGTGAAATGTAGCCACTGCTGGAATGTTTTTCAAATATTTAATTAGATGCCAATATTGTCAATATTTATTTCCGCGTGCTGGACAAACCTTAACATCTCCTTTCTCACTGTCAGACTTGCGATCCCGATCTCGCTCTTTGTCTTTGCTCTTCTTCTTCTTACTAGTGGAGCGTTCTCTTTCGTCTCTGCTGCGGTCCCTGTCCTCCCTTCTGTCTCTGTCCCGGTCCTTCTCACGATCCTTGTCCTTCTTCTTCTCTTTCTTGTGGCTGCACATATTACAAACACACCACATCATTATGTTCAGCTGTTGAGAAGTTGTACTTAATGTAAAATAGAGGAAGCATCACACATGATGGCTCACCGTCTAAGTGAGGGAGACCTGGACAGCTGTCTCCTTGGGGACCGAGATGCGCTGCGGCTTCGTCTGTGTCTCCTGAACAGAAATGTTGTTAAATAAAAATACATGAAGTTACAAAATAAAAACTGTTAATAGTCTTATTATCATGGTCCTGGTTCAATGTCTACATTTATTTTCAGTACTTAATACAAGGAAACGTATCTGTATTATTGTATATTTCACCAGTAACGCCATTCTGAAACCACTCACCGGCTTATGCTTCGAGACCTTCGGGCACTGCTGTAGCTCTTGGGGGGAGTCTTGGACCTTTTCTTAGACTTTTCCTCCTTTCTCCTGTCCCTGATCAGGACACAACATCATCATTAGCAAACAGCAGCACTAAACAGGGAATGTAGCTCACTGGAAAATACAGCATAAATAAGCAGCACACATTCGGCAACACATTCATTTAACATTTGTTTTTATCCACTAGACGGAGTCATGTCAGACCTCTAAGTGTGTAACCTTGTGCAAACAGGCAGCAGCAACAAAGGTTTTTTTATCCGAGTTGTATTAAAGTAGAATTAAAAATAAATAACCGTTTCAACTAAATCATCTTATTTTTGCAGTAGTAACAACACATGCAACACAGCGAATAAATTTTTTAAGAAATGACTTTGGTACTCAAGACAAGGTTAGATCTTCTGACCTGGATCTACTGCGTCGGCTTCTATCCCGAGAGTGGGACCTCCTCCTTCGTGGGCTCTTGGACCTCCTCCTACTCCTTGAATGGGACCTGCGTCGAGACCTACTCTTTGAACGCCTGTCCAAAATAAAGAGATATTGTAACATGATACAATTATCAATTACACAAGTATTTAATGTTTGTTTTGTTAGAGCTCATAATTCAATAATTCCTCTCCTCTCCTTATTTTAACAGCACAGAGGTAGAATTTGTTCTGTAGTGTCTTTACCTGTGTCTTGAGCGAGATCTGGACCTTCTGCGCCGTGACCGCGAACGAGAGCGGGAATGTTTGCGCTTGTCATCTTTCTTATCTGCAAGAACAATGACCTTACTAAGGGCTTGTATCTCACATGTCCAATTACTGGACACCAGTTAAAGAGCAGGTTGTTACCATTTTAAAGTATTATTACTACAAGATCCAAAATAAAACACATTATATGTTTAGTTCTATATCAGATACACAGATCCACCAGGATCCCTAAGGTTCCACCAAATGGGAAATTTATCACTCACTTCCTGGTTCAATGGCGGCAGAAATGAGAGACTGAGCCTCTCGGACTCTCTTCATGGCCTCTTCAATCTCCTTATTGGAGGCGTCGGTTTTCAGTCCAGGATTCAAGTTCAGTCCTGCTGCTAATGGATTTAATCTGCAAGTGCAATCAATTATTTAGATGTTATGCAAAAGGCATACTTAGGCTGGACTGCATATACATGAGACAGCATGTAGTTAATTACTTGGGGTCCATGGACTGCATAAGCTTCAGAAAGTCAGCAGAAAGAGCCTGAAAGAGAGACAAGTACGAGGTTCAAACATGAGAGAGAGAGATTATTTGCTGTGACTATGAATATGACTGATGAAGTGCTTACCTGAGGGTTCATGTTAGGTCCTGGTAGTCCCATGGCAGCCATCTGATCCATGTTGGGAGCTCCAAGACCTCCAAATGGTGTCCCTCCCATCTAAAGATTTGGACACAGACAGTTAAGCTACACAGCAAAGCTTAATGCTCTGCACCAGTTTCTTAGATCTATTTCAAACTCAACAGCCAAGTTGCACATGTGGTTTACAAACATGTGCAAGATGCATCCTACACAGCACAGCCTTAATTGTCTTAATTGTCAGCAACATCCACATCAGTATATAGAGAAAGAAATATTTCTTTTGATGTATGCAATTTCACTGATAAAATACTTATTATTCACTGATTTTTCTTCTACCTTTGTAGGATTAAAAAAATTATATATTTTTTGTATGTTAACTGTGTTGACTGAGGTATGTAACAGATGAACTGTGTGGGCTGACTTAACTGCTGAAATGAATGCTTTGATAATATAATCAATATCAAATTGTCAGCAACATAGACACAGCTTGGCTTACAATTAGTTGCATATATAAACACTACAGCAATAACAAAGACAAACTAAAGTACACATTTAAGAGAAACTTGAAGTAAGGACTCACTGTTGCCAGAGGATTGGGTGTGGGAAGAAGGCCTCCACCAGGCATCATTCCGGCCACGGCATTGGCTGGAGCCAGCAACGACATAGCTTTAGATTCATCAGGAATGACTCCTGGAGAAAAACTATATTTCAGTGTGTGCTCCAAGCAAACATCAGTCAACACTCAGACAAGACTTGCAGACAAGCCACCTCAGTCTAACTACTCTGTAGTAAAAAAAAGGTAAATAAAAATCCACTTTTTGTCTTGTCTGTAAATCTTGAGCCCTGATTTTGTTTGTGAAAGTATGACTGTAGGATTAGCAGCTAAGAGTTTAAAAGTCACAATAAACACTGTGGTCAACACTGCCAAGATTTTATCACCTGTACTTGTTTTTTAAGTCATGAACCAAACGTAAGCAAGCACAGCCAGTTGTCCCGTGGGATGTGCTCTCAACTTTCATTAGATGTTTTATGAACAAGCGACTCGCGCCGGCTGCTTCGCTATAAAGCACACAAAAACATTGAGATACAGAAAACAAAGTTCATGATTTGGGTGTAGACAAGGGTACATTTCAACATCACTTACCATCACCAAGAAAAACAGAAAAGGTTCTGTGTTTTTACCTTTTCTGGGCTTTAGTTGGTGGTTACTCTACTGTACAATCCCACCACAAAAAAAACTTACTTGGCAACCAGGTAAGGTGTTGCTAACAGGCTACAGTACTGCTAAGTTTAAGACAATAGTATGTTATAAAATATACTAAACAATATCCATGATAATCTGCACTAAACAGTTAAGGGCTACTGCCAGCAAAAGCAGTGATAAAAATCACAAAAAATGTGCCCAAAGCTGAAGAAAAAAAACAAACAAACAGTAAAATCAATAGGAATATTTTATGGAGATGATCATCCATGGTTGTGCAATCTGAAACAGGCTAACTGTAATCTGGCAAATTTACATCTTAATAAGGAGGAGGGAGGGAGGGAGAGAGAGAGATAGAGAGAGACAGAGAGAGACACACACACACACACACACACACACACTTGCACACGCGCGCACACAACAGAAAGGACACTTGAGAAACAGGATAAGGCTGCAGAAGACAAAACTGTTGGTGGCATTTTCAGCAGGGCCTGGTATATAGGGCTGGCTGAACCAGGAAAAAGAACTGTAAAACACAACAACAAAAGAAACACCACTGTTAAATGTGAGATTCACTCAACTCTTTCAGAGTCATGTGTGGAGAGGGTCAATAAAAAACATTTTACTGCAACAATAAGCAGAAGCTTAATACTACTTTTTAAATTGTGTGCGTTTGTGAATTTAGGAATACAAATGCACAGTGAAATAACACAAGGCTTTGGCAAGTGGAGCAAGAAACAGCCAAATGCAGTTTGTAGGCTTATGAGGATTAACAACCAAATTATCTGCTAAGAAATTTTCACAACAGGTGCTTAAAATAACTGTAGATGATTGCGCACACCTTCAAAATCTAGTCTAGCATGCACAGCTGATTTATCAATCTATCTTGCATGTTTTGTGCTTGATGTAGGGATGCCCCGAACATTTTTTAATTTAGTCTGCCAATGGTTCCAATTCAATGTTATTTTACTACTAGACCTTAAACTTCCACAGTAAACCCACACAGGTGTTTTCACTTGTTTGGATGATTAGACCTCATCTCAGGACAGTGTGGGCCTGTAAAACTGTGCAGGATTGACATCTCCCTCACTCTGTTGCTAAGTTTTGCAGCACCTGTAAGGGTGGGACAACTCACACTTGGAGTTTAGTGACCTCAGGCCCAACCTGAACCTAAAAATTGATCTAATTAGCCAGTGACTGAAAACACCTGTGTTTATGTGCAGGGTATTTAATCTTTTCCTACCTTTATGTTGAAACATCAATAGGCAGAAATGTGTCAGTGTCAACATATGCATATAAGTATATATGAGTATACAAAAAAAAGAGGACTGAAAATGGTTCCAGCTTTAGGGTTGATACAAACTTAATAAAAAATGCCTTCACAGAGATCTGCTCGGGACATCCCTAGTTTGGTGCATGCCTAATAATATACATTTGATTTGAATAAATAAAAATATACTCTGAATGTGAGGAACTGAGCTTGACCTGCACCCTCTCCCTCACCCCCTCATTTTGCTTGAGAGTTGTGTGGATGATTTTTTTAATGAAAAGATGCCTTGAACAGAGAGAAAAAATAAAGAGTTAATGTTTTACTGCAGAACAAGAGAGAGTAGGGGGCTTGCGAGCCTGGTGCCATTATTTTTTCTAATCTCCTGGAGGACCACTTTCAGCCAGCAAGGAAGGGGCTCTCTGCAAATGACTTGTCCACTATGAAAACCACAACACAAATAACAGAGAGAGAGGTTTACAGCTAGATTGTAAGACATGGACACAAATGTACATTTCCCTTTTACATACCTAGAAAGGCCAAGCACTGACAAGCTTAGCTAATGTTGCTTGGTCAGAAAAACTCACATAGAGTTTGCAAATATATCAAAAACACCTACACATTGTGATGTACGTTTCAGAGAAAGCAATACTAGTGACATAAGGATAAAACAGACACCCACCTTCAGCAAATGGGACCACGATCAAGGCTCTGTCCACAAAGACGGTGTTCGTCAGGTGCTGAGAGACTCCCACTGACTCAGATTCATGGAACTTTACAAAACAGACACGTGAAGTCACAGGCAAGGGAGAGTCACTGGAAAAAAATACAGATATGTTGTGCAAAGAATACAAAGAGACCAACATGCCTTGTTCAAATGGTGGGTGTCTGTCCCCAGGAGCAACACAGACTTTAACAATGTTTTATTGACTTGGACCTATAATGACAACTTATCCACAGTCTGTTAAGGCTTCAACTTTACAGTGACAGAAGATATTGTGTCCTGACTTTTTTTTTTTTTTTTTTTACATATATACATGGCAGAGAAATTGGTGTTCTCCAGGAGGGACCTGGAAAAATCAGGTTTCTATAATTACCTATCCCAACCATGGAAACCACTGTTTATCTGACAGTTAGGAAGACAGTCTACTCAATAATGTCCACTGTCACTGTGTTACTTAAGCACATGTGAACACACTGCGTATCTGGCCTGAAAAGTCTTGACATTTCCTACCTGTGCAGTTGCCAGGTGTAATTCATAAGAAAATAACACAAAGCATACAACAATTATTTCCTTGTCATTGTTACATCAAGGGCAGCAACCTGTGATTTATCAACCATTAATTGATCTCGTTTTTCTAGTTACTCAACCATTTAGTTGGTAAAACGTCAAAGAAGATGATGAGTTTTCAGTAGCACTAAACAGAAAAAGCTATACTTTACTGGTGATGGCTCTGTATTTTTCAGTCACCTAAGTTTTCATCAGTTTACCACTATTAGTCATTTATCAGACGCTTATTTGAGCGCTCACTATTAAAACTCTGTTTTTGCTGTTTTCATAATCATTTTTGTCAAATAATGTTTAGGTTTAAAGAACTAAAAGTTTCATCAGCTCATTGAAGTCTGAGATCACGCGTCCAGATTTCTTGGTCTGTTTGACAAACAGTCAAAGTCAGAAATATATTCAATTTACTGTGACCTGAAAGCGTGAACATCAGACCTTCTCAGGCTTTGGGCTCTGGCAACTTGTGATGGACATGTTTTACCATTTCTA
>OMLM01018341.1:51751-87262 GCA_900302695.1 Helostoma temminkii | reverse complement strand
TTCTTATAATTTCGTTGATTTAACTAAAGAACTGCCTGATTCATGACCACTGGTTGTTTGTGACACAAGCACTGTATTTCTAAACTGCCAGAGACAAAACATCACAATTTTCTAAGAAAATTGAATTAAAAAAAATCTAGGTTAAATCACTCATGCATAAACAAATAATATAATTTTTTTTTTTTTGCTACAATGCTAAACATTTGCTGCTGCGTGTGTGAGACTCGCTTAGCTGGGTTTTCTGTAACAGTACATACAACATATTTGGTTCTGTTACGCTCTAATATACAAAAACAAAACAAAGCAAACAAAAAAATCAGCCACCTGAAGGCGTCACCTATGTTATAATGGACATACTGATTAGCAGTAGAAAAAAACTGAACATTAATACTGCAAGTGTTAAAAAAAAAAAGTGTGTTCATTATACTGTTGGTGGCTGCGGCGTTCACTGCCTAAAGACGCGGGGAAACAGCATTAGCATTAGCATACTGTGCGGTGAGGCCTACTCGACGCTAAAGGCCTCAAAAGCGCCCAGTTTAAACAGCGTTAGCTAGCTGGGTACGGGGCCGTTTTGTGTATAACTGAGAATACTCACTCTGGTGGAAACAATTTGAGCTCCTCTATGTTCCCGAGGAATCCAAACAAAGTCCTCATTTGTTCGGACGTTGTGCTCGGGGAGACGTTTGTCACCTGAATGACGTGCGTGTTGGAATTCATTTTCGCGATTGTTAGCAAGCTAGCTAGCTTTATGCTAGCTGTGCCGGATTTGAAGACAAAATCGTTAATCGAGGAAACGTTTATGATGGAGACACCTTCATGCAAATAGAAAAATCACCATCTTCCCTGTAAATGCGAGGAAATTTGCGGTTGCTATGGGCAAGACCACCACAACCGAGAACAGGGAGCAACAATGCCGCTGCCGAAACCGTCGCGAAGCAAGAACGATGCCTTCATGTGCAGTTTGTGCAGATCGGAATTTAGAAATTTACTGTAGCCAAGTAGCGGTGACGGAAGTACTAGACAATGAAAGAGTAAACTCGTTGCCATTTAAAAGAGCTGTGACAAAATTCATTTTTTGGTAAATGAGAGAATCATAATAGGGGTCACACATTTTCACATGACTTTATTTGCCCCTTCACAGAATGTGGAGAGGACTTTGCAAATATCGTGTCCAAAAGCACGTAAATGCAGCATGGCTCTGGATACGGCTGACCCACAGTGGGCGTGGTTAAATGTGTCACAGGATTGTTGCTAGGTTGCTGCTAGCTAGTGGTTTCTGCAACGAGTACTAAGCTAGTACTGTACCTGTTTCCTTCTCGGAAACACTTGTTCGACCTGCAAACACGGTGGTAGCTTTAGACCAGCAAAGGTATGCACATGTACATCTGTCATTTTAAACAGTGAAACGGGTCTTAGTCTACTGTTTGCATGAACCAACCACAGCATCGGGGGGGAACTAAATTATTTACACAGGCGCAAAGTCGTTGTTTGCTAACTTAGCATCCTCGTAGCAAGTTGACATCAACAAGTTTATGTAGTGTTAATTATTGCGCATATTTTGATCATATAGCTTCCCATGGTTCTTAAAAGTGTCGTTAATTTTCATTGTAACATTAGCTAACATCGCACCGCTTCACAAACTCAAGGACCCGGGAATTTGTGGCTGTGTAATCCTCGAAGAATCTGTCAACATGGGGTTGCAGAGCACCACAGCATGAGGCAGGTAACTGGATAGAGCATTTATCATTTATGTGTAAATGATATTTTTTGTCCATGGCGGTGATAGGATTTTAGAACTTTGACAGATGACTGCAACTTTGGCGCTAAATGTATGAAAACACTGCCAGCCACTGTGTAGAAATACTGTAAATATTAATACAATAAATAACGTGTTCAACTAAATTTAAAAATCATACATAAAACAACAAACTGAGATATGTTGAGAGACACGTTGTCTCATTAAATGTTTCCTTTAATGTGATTTGCGTCAATCGATTTCTCCATCAGTTCTTTCAGCGTCAGGACAGGGGCTAAAATGTGTATTTTATCTCTTACAGGAAAGCGTTGGCAACATGTGAGAATATCCGTAAACTGGTGGGACACAAAATGGTGATTAGTTTCTATTTTACACCACCATTCTCATGACAACGGGAAGATATGGGCATCTTAAGACTGGTATTCAGAATCATGGGTAGGATGAGTGCCTTCAGGTCCTATCAGTTTGTGCTTCTCCTCGCTGCTGCACTTGCTGTTGTAGCTTTTTACTACTTCGGCTCAGAAAAACAGAACTTCTCCAGCACCACCAAGAGGATCAAGCAGACTCAGGCCAGCCACAACACCAACAGAAACGATGCCGACCTGACTGTGGACACCAGGGTCTCTCAGACAGTCGGATCTGAGGAGCACGGACGAGATGGAGGAAGAGAAAGCAACAGTTTTGGGTCCAAGGCAGATGTCCCTGAGACTGTCGACCAGCGGTTCCATGCACTCATGATGTTTACAAAGGTGGACAAGAGCCGGAGCCTGCAGGATAAATTCAGAGTGGCCATGTTGTCTATGGTGAAGCAAGGACACTTCCTGGAAGGAGAGGTGTTGGTCCTTCATTTTGTGAGTGACCAGGCCAGCCAAGAACTGGGAGAAAGGATGCTGCAGGAATTTCTGTTTGATGCAACATTTAAGTATGAGGTAAGCAATCAGATTGTATCATTAGTTCAACATTCAGTCAAATAGAAAAGAGCATCTGAATCTTCTGAATGGGAGAGTAATTAATTAACCAACCAAGCGTTTCAGCACTGATGTACAAATATTAGTTAGGTGGGAGAAAATGAGGCACCAACTTTTGGTTAATAATTATAATTATTTTTGAACCAAGCTACCAAACCTTCTTTAGTCTGAAGTGGTTGTGAGGTTTTGCTATTTTTCTTTGTCTATGTGATAGAAAATCTGTATGTTTTGGATTGTAGATTGCACTGACCAAACATTCATATGTTTTCTGTGATATTTTCTAGACCACATTAATATTATTTAAAACACATTAATTGCCCAGTGTAAAAAAATATTTATAATTAAGGTTGGTTCCAGCTCTATTGTACACAAAGAGACTATTACAACAGAAACTGTTTTTTTGCATAATTCCTACAAGAAGAAATAAGAAATCCAAAAAGCGTTGGAAACATGTGAAAAATATGGTGGATGTACTGCTTATAAATAATACATTTGTGACATCAGGTTTTTCAACCTTTGGCCTTCAAAAATTCCATTGAATTGATTCTGTTGCGATGAGTATGATATTAATGGGATGTTCTTTCTAGAAATAGGAACATTTATAAATATGTTAGAAACAAATTGACCCTTTTCATGAATACCAAACACATTTCAGACAACTTTGAATGAAGACTTCATGCTTGAAAGTAGTTTATATAACATATTGTGACTCAGACAGGCGGCCGTAGATGCTGTTTAAAGAGGAAACACATGGTGGCAGTGTTGGCCTGCCAAACTGGTTTCTCACTGATTGGGATCTCCTCCCCCCACTTCGGTCTGCCAATAGAGAAGATTATGTCCCCTCACAGTTTCTCTTGCTCTTATATGCTATGTCCAGCCCCAGTTTGCCTATTTTGTATTCTTAACAGAGCACAAGATCATAAACTTGTTTACAAATTGCCAATCTCTTTCTAACCTTTCTTGCAAACTTGGTATTTCCTCTCAGGAATATCTCATCTTCTACACCATCTGGTGTGGTTGTTACAGATCTCCATTAACTCGGACTGATCCCATGATTTGGATTAGTCAGAAGGTTAGAGGTTTGCTCAGCTTGGCAAGTTAGTTTGATTCTCTTGCATTTACGTTTTTTAGATGTTTTATTTTTTTGTAATTTTATCATTTGTGACACTTAAATGATTCAGATCATCAGACAAATTTTTATTTTGCCCAAAGATAATCTGAGTAAATATAAAATTAACTGCAACTGCAATAATTGGCAATGAGTCTTTCACCTGGCTGTGGAGGAATTTTAACCCACTCTTCCTTGCAGAATTGTTTTAATTCAGCCTTTGGAGGGTTTTTTTTCCGAGCATGAATGGCCTGTTTAAGGTCATAGCTCAGCATCCCAATTAGATTTAAGTCCAGACTTGGACTAGGCCACTCCAAAACCTTAATTTACACAATATGTAATGGGATGCACACCTTCCAAAATTCAGCTTGTGTCTTTGTCAGAATATTTGCCCAAAAAACTTGGGGAAAATAAAGATTATTTTTGGCAAATGTACGACAAGCATTTTGGTCAGCAGTGAATTATGCCTCTCTTTCTTATTGCTGAATCATGAACACTGACCTTAACTGAGGCAAATGAGAGCCTTCAGTTCTTTAGATGCTGTTTTGGGTTCATTAATAGAAATGGCTTTGTAACCCTTTACAGGCTGATACATGTCAGTTACTTTGTTTCTTATCTGTTTTTGAATTTGTTCAGATCGCGTCATCTGGCAGTAGTCAGACTTCGGTGTAACAAGTGAAATTGAACCCAGCTTTCCAAAAAAATTGGTTTTATCACAGTTCATTATGATTTAGCAAGCGGATGGCAATTACATTTTCACATTCATTTCACACATTACATTTCTGCAGCTTGTGAAGTTTGCCCTCAATTGAAGATCCCACAAATGTTCAATCAGATTTAGATCTGGGCAAGTTGGAGGCCAAGGTGACACTCATGTCCTCAAAGCACTGCTTCTTCATTGCTCCATGGTCAGCATGGGCACTGTGACCAGTCTGCAACTATATTATGCAGCAAGCTGCAATGCAGTGTTTTGACACCTGCCAATCATAAAGAGCACTCAATGTTTGTGTTGCAGTAGGTTTTTCCATGATCAGACCAGACAGGTTTTTGCTTCCCCACGTACCTCACTGACCTCACTTGTTGTCCTTCCTTGGACCACTTTTGTTAGGTGCTGATGCTTTCCCATTTTTTTCTGCTTTCGATGCCTAATATATCAATCAATGCATCAAACTTATTCACTTCACCTGTCAGTAGTTGTTATGTTGTTGCTGATGGGTAAATGTGAACTGAACTGTTTCTTCGGGCAGCATCCCTGGTTTAAGTATGGGTGGAGACGTTTATTGGATGTTCTCCTCTCTGGATTTCTGCCATCTCTCTCTTAACCTTTCTCAAAAGTGCAAAATGTATCCTAAAATGCTAATAAAACTTATTTTAAGCTCCCTGTACCACAGTATTTTGTTACTTATCAGCTGACTTATGCACTCTTGCTGATATATAAGTGATGAGCTGACTAAAATATCTTTGCTTAGTCAGGATCTTGTTCATACTGGTTTAGGGAAGCGGATTCTCACAACTCAGTCACACCTGGATTGTACCTTTAGCCTGTCGACCTGGTGTTTTTATAAATCTCATGGTATCATTTCAAACCACTAAAGCCACTGTCATCTGATGTGCAGACAAACAATGGGGGAAAGTAGTGGTACCAATGTTACAGATGGGATGGGAACTCCCCAGGGCCTGAGTATATTTGAGCATGTTGACATCCTTGTCTGCTCATCCTGAGCCTTTTAATTGTTTATCTTAAAAGAGCATGATGGTAAGGCAGCAGTTATGCAAGAATTTCAGCCTCCATTACTTCACGACAGCAGAAAATTCAACAACCCACTTGACATTTGCAACAAAGTCTGCAGAGTCACACTGCCCGAAGGCTGTGCACATTGCTGCTGACCGTCTTTCACACAACATACTGGAGTCTTTAGCACTGTGTTCTCTACTGCTAATGACTGAAAGTGAATTAAACACAGTGTTGTGATACAATTCTCAGTTTGTCAGCTGAATTCAGTAGTGTACATTCATAGTTTAAGGGCTTTGGAAATCTCAGGACCCTGTATCCAAAGAATTCACGAGGGTCACCTCTTTATGGGCATGCTCCGGATATAACATCCTGCTAAAAAGGGATTCTGGTGCATTATTTTTTTTATTTTTTATTTTTTTCTTGTCCTCTGTTCAGTCAAAAAAGGACATTTTGCTCAGTACTAGCATCCTTTTCAAGAAGCAGCCCATGTGCCAACAACTGCCAAACATGTCCAGTCTCTTAAGTCATCTTTGTACAGCCAGTTCTTCTGGTAGCTAATAATATAATTTGGCCAAAGACAATGCATGCCAAAGTTATCCAAAGTATAAATAATACAACAGAGCAGTGTTTATTTCAAGACTGTTTAAAAATGCTGTTTGACTACTTGGCACTTGTCTGTGTTTGCAGGTGTTTATGGAGTGTGCTGCTTGGTTGACAGTTCATTTATTTTCAACACTTAGCAAAGGGTGGGTCTTTAATTTACTTCTCTCAAACCACATGTTCAAGTACAAACTTGTAACTACTATGTAAGTGCTTAAACTTTGGTGCTACTTTAACACAACAGTTTAAGCCTTTTCAATGGTGGTTAGCGTGAGAACTTTTTGGTCACTTGTTAAATTAAATGCTGGACAAGAAACATCTTAAAGCAATAATATATGACACTGCGTGAAGGTTGATCTTTTTGTGCAAGCTACAGTAGAGAAACTCACATGACAAAAAATATCTGCCATCACATGAGTATCAGTTACACTTTTGATAACAAGATGAACTTTTTTGACTCTTTGGTTGGTCTAAATAAATCCCAGGCATTTAATAAGCTAACAGCTACAGTAGTACACATAATGTTAGTCCAAATGAAAATACTTTCAGTTTTCACTCATACTTTCAGTCTTTCCTACATGCCAATGTAGGTCACCTAGACTTTATATTTAAAGATCTTCTGCTTTTCTGTCTCCTAGGCAGACATTTGATGAAAATGTAGATGTATAGTTCATTTCTGTAGGATTTTCTAAGACTTTATTACGTTATTCAATACCAATACCATTCAAACTAGTCGGTGAAATACACAAAAATCAAACAAAAAACAAACTTGCCATAAAGTTTTCATTTAGAATTTACTGTACTCAACTAGCTGACTGTTCTTATTTGCCGCAAACGATATGCATGTATAAAATCTGAGCATTGTTTCTCTCTTGATTTTGTTCATGTCTTCTTGTGGCTTACAATAGTTTCCATGGGTTGTGACTGACAGTGGGATTGCGTCAATGAAAACACGGAGCATTTATTGGACATGTTACTTATTGTGCCCACAGCAGAGATTTATGTGTCATTACATCGCATTACCAACAGCCGTTTAGGACAGCACCGATTTCCACAAACCACCAGGGCCTACTCTAGTGTGTGAGAGATGATTAAATTATGTCTGCCCATCGAGGCGCATGGGTCTGATTTATAATAAAGCAGCCATATTCTCCAGGTTTTATCTGAAGCCTCTAACAAACACACTTACTCATATCAGGCTTAAGTTTTGATTCTCTTCAAACTGCCACGAATCAACTTTTATTTTTTTTCTTCTGCAGGAAAGCTGGATAAAAACCTTTTTTCAGTAATATGGTATATCTGTTGTGGGGGATCTGAAGGTCACAGAAGAACACTAAGAGACAGAAAACCTGATCAAAGATTGGATTGTGTAGAATATAGGTTGTAGGTCGGAATGAAACACTAAGACTATATTAGCGTTGACTTACTTGCTCAAGATGGCGGAGTGAAGGAAGAGAAAAATAGCAGCTGCTTTAATGGAACTAAAATTCTTGCAGCCATACAACTGACGGGAGCAATTTGTGTTTTTTTTTTTAAAAGCTGAAGACAACATTTCTTTGTTTTCTTGTGGGTAAAGCGAAGGGAAATTATTGTAATATATTTAAAAGCACAGTGTTATCTGTTGTGTGTGGATTCCAGTATTGTGATACATTTGACCACATATTCTAATTGTAGATAAAGTCTTGTATGTTGTAGCCGTGTTTTTGGGAACTTGTCCTTGTTGTGGTTGATATGATAGCCAGGTAGGTATTCATTTCTTTAAGAAAATTAATAAAGCTACTTTAATGCAATAACTTAATGCAATATTTAAAACATTTTAGTTAGGGTCTCCACCAAAACCTCAGATTTTATGCACCAGTAAGTCTAAAAGTCTGAAGATTCTCAGTCATCCAGGTGAAGTTATCTGGAAGTTGAGTCATGGGGTATTTATTCGCATAAATACCTCATGTATTCATATGTGGTGGTCAGGCACAGATCCAGGAGCAAGCAGATCTAAGAGAAAGACCTTCAGTTGCCATGACTCAACTTCCAGATCGTCTTATATAGTTATCAGCTCCACTCTCACGTGAACGCTTGTTGTAGTGACTTGATTTTGTTGTGTTGATCTTCCTGCAGGTGTTGTTTCATGATGTGGCGGCTCTCACACAGAAGCTGTTTCCTATAGTGGAGGCCATGCAGAAGCACTTCAGCGCAGGCTCTGGAGCTTACTACAGTGATGCCATCTTCTTCCTGTCTGTAGCAATGCATCACATCATGCCTAAAAGTAAGAAATATTTTCTCACATTTGTTATTCAACTACAGATTTAACATATTTTAGAATAGCTGTGGCTGGCTGGAGTGTCATAATAAATCACCGAGCATGTATAGGTAAATTATACAAGTGTGCATTACTTAAAGCCTAAAATGCCAAAAAGTGATTCTGCCAACGCAAAAATAATACGAATAAATGAAATTACAAATATACTGCTCGACAAATATTGTCAGATTCAAATCACTGTGGAGGAAAAGTTAAGTTTAGTTGTTGTTTAGTATAAGTCCATGCTTTACAGGCAAAGCATGTTCCAGTCTTGTATCAGGGCATTAATTTTCGTGCACACAGTCATGCCATGACATGACATCTCTTTAATATCTGTCCGTCCAGGAATAGAGTTCTTTCTTCAGGTACTCTTCTCATACTCACCCTTTTAAAGGTTTTGACACTATATATATTTTTAAGGATTGCCTCCTAAATTGTTATTTGGTCATTTTATGCAGGGAGAAAGACACATGGCAGACACCAGAATTTAATCTGTAGAAAAAAAAGTCTGATGTTTCAGAGTTATGGAGGCATTACATGTCACGTAAATCTCAACTCTATTGCCCTCTGTAGCCTAAAACAAGGCTGTGTGCTTTGATTGGCTGGCAGACCTTGTTTTAAATTTGCACTCCCTTCTCTGATGCTGCATGGATGATGCACAGCTGGAGGAGGCCATATGAGCAGATATCTGAGATACACGTGGCATGCTGCAGAGACCCTGTGGAGTGAGGAAGGCAGGATGTGTTCTGTCGCTGCTGCCCACAGTAGTGCCCCCTGTGTTGGTGCTGACCGATAGTGGCAATTTCCTCTGTTGTGCACTGTTGTGATTCACTTTTAGTGGGTGTGCAGCAAGGAGCATCAATCCACAAATGAACTAAGCCATTAGGCTTTGGGGTTTGAATCAATAGACAGTACAAGCACACACACACAGGACCTAAAGTGCCTGTTTTTCAGACAGTAGGAAACCATCCCATTGAAGATTTCTTACACTCAGGCTGCATAGTGATGTATATTGTGATAAATTTAGACCATCACCTTAATAAATTCAACAGTTAAATGGGGACAGCGTATTAATAACAGAATGTGTAGCTTTGTTTTGTTAAGATGTTTTCAGTGGTTATGCTCATTATATTTTAATGTACTTTGAATCAGGTTCATGTGTGAAATTTGAATTGGTGTATTGAGTTTCTATCAAACAAAAATCTATATATTCACATTGACAGGATAATCTTTGTGTTGAAATTCTTGTTTTAAAATAAATGAAGGTATCTTTAGGAGCAAAAAGGACACTTGTTACAGAAAACGGCGAATACTTCACAGCAAGAAAGGATGATAAAGTATTGAGGGTACATGTTTGAGCATGTGAGAGTCATTCAGCAAACAGCGCTGAAAAGTAATTTGCGGTGGAGTTGTTTGGACTAAATTTGAAACATGATGCTGAAGTGACGTTGGGTGCTTTATATGACAAACAACTGAACAGGAGTTCAGTGTCTGTTGGTGTCTCACGTTGAGTCCTCAAAATAGTTATTGATCAACCACATGTGGCACACGTCTCTGTGTCCAAGTGGTCACACAGATCTATTTAAAGAATACTTTTATCTGGAAAGGGCATAATGCTGTTGTCTTAAAAGAGAGAGTGGCGGATATGTGGTGCTCTCGTGTTTGATTTAACCATTTTTCTGAAACACTGTCTTCATCCACTGAGCCTTGCAGCCGACAGGGAACATCGTTTATGATTAACGACAATGAAAACAAAAGTCATATTCACAGCTATAAATAGCAAGTGTGAGGGATGGACATTTAAGACTGTCTAATGTGTGAAGTGGGAAATGTGATCTCAGCAAGTGTTTGCTCAAAGTAGATGGGTAATTAAACTGCTTGTGTGGTCTATATTAATTTAGACCTGTAGAATCTAGACTGACAAACTGAACTATTTTATATGATAAACCACAGGTGACGATGAGGTGAAAGTACCACCTCAAGATTTTTCTCTCAATAACAACAGCATAAGCATTTCCTTGGGACATGATGACGGTAAAACATTAAACTATACACAATATTATTCAATATTTTTAACAATGTAAAGAAACAGAACATAGTAAAATATTGAATGTTACTATGTTCAGTTTCTTTGTAAGATACAATAGTTGTAAGACAGCCATCTACATTGCATGACACTGTTTTTGTTAGTATATTTACATTTAGTCATTTGGCAGACGCTTTTATCCAAAGCAACATGCACGTGAGGAACAAAAGCATGCAAGAACTCTGGGAGGAAACACCGAAGGTAGTAAACACAACCATTAAATAGTAAGAAGAAAACATTTTTAGAAAGCTAGTAATCGATCACGTGATCATTAGAAAATGTTTGTGTCTGTGTTTGCCAAAGTGCAAAGATGCACACACGTCATTTAATTGTGAAAAAGCCATGAAATAAACTACTAAATTTATTGAAAATGTTTGTTCCTAACCTTGGGAATAGCTTTACAAAATATAATTTTACCTTAATCACATTTTGTAGAATTTTAAGACTCAAAATCCAAATGTATTTTCTTCAAAATGCCTTGAAAGATATTAAAAACACTTAATTTACAAAGGTCTGAAGTGTTTTTCTTGTCTGTTACAAGCAGTTTTTAGCAAGTTTAATTTGGTTGTCAAAACAGAAGAGAGGCTCAGTCTTGAGGCAGTCAACCTTCATTTGACAAATATTTGACAGTATTTAACACAAACGTGCTGTTTTCTCACACTGTAACAAGCTTACAGCTTACAGGGTGTAAGTAATGCATTCTTGCAATGAAAGGATTTTCACACCATTGGTCCTTGGAGTAGGAGAAATCAAATAGCACAATGGAAACATGTTGTAATTAATAGTAAGGTTCCTAAGAAACACTGCTTTTGCCATGGGAACAGTGTTCCATGGTTTGTGTTTCCTCTAGAGGTGACAGCATGCGGAGACTTAAGTTTCTTCAGCAACCCTGAGCTTCACTTTCCACCCAACTGGTGGAACTGGTACTGCCGTAAATTGCTTTGCTAAAGATGGCATCTGTTATTGAGGGTATCTGATCTGTTGGTTGACAGGAAGGTTAACAATTACATGTCAACTATGCAGACACATTTCAGTAGTTGTTGGATTCTGCCTTTATTTGCCTGTTGAAAATGAGGGATGTGACACTTGCCATCAGTGCCTGATGAAACACAGAAAGCATCCTTTTAAAAACAGTTTAGTAGACATTTCTTCTAATCATAACTCCCACCACATTTCTCAAGAGCTCATAACTCTTTCCCATGGATTCACTGATATGAAATAACAGGTCATGGTTGAACATGACAGAGATGATGGAGTGGATCAGACTAGAGCTGGAATTAAATGTCTTGAGGTCCAGTTAGACATCTGATCACATCCACAGGGAGACTAATTCAGCCTTCAGGAGAAATGACTTAGGGCTACATATCATCACTTTAACAGTGGGACTAACCAAATAACTTGGCAGTGTGACATTTTAAGTTTATGATATTTTTACTAGAAAGATACCGCTGGACTATTCTCATCTAGGGGTTAGCAATCTGGCTAAAGGAACATATCGCATCTTTTTGATCACAATGCGTGATGTAGATTCTTCACAATTTTGAAAAGTACTGTGGAGAACAGTCAGGCTAGAAATAGACAGTAGATTTTTTTGCATCAGCATCTCTTTGTTTTAAGCTATGGAGTGATATAGAGTGCAGCGGTGGGCAACAAGTTATGAATTAAGGCAGGCCACTCTGTACTGTACATTTGTTTTCTGGCCTTGAGATGCCTAGCATACTGTAAATAGATACAGAAGACAGATTTTTTGTTAAAAGTACATTTAGGGCTGCATGATTAACCCAATTACGTTTGCAATTGTGATTCATGCCTGTGCGACTACCACAGAGGGCTGCTATTTAATCACATAAATATGTTCGTGTGTGAATTTGACAACCTGCTTTGTGTTTGTGTTAAGTTTGGTCATTGTCTGCACTGCTAATAAAGAAATGATCAGTAAGCCTCTGTTCAACCTGCGCAGTGTGTGGTCACATGACGTTTTGGTGTCTATTGGTAGCAATTTGGCTCCAGTGTTGCTACATTTAGCGACTGTTTTCAAAAAGCAGCCAGCAACATAACGACTTACTGGCCATGCATTAACTGCTTTACATGAGGTGAGTCACTAAAATGTGTCAGTAACCAGTTATCCGTTACCCGTTCTGTGCCCTATAAACTACTTCTCCTTTGATTTTGTTAAACTTAAGTTAAATTGACTATCTAGTTTTAATCTTGTTTTCTCAAAACACACACAGAATTTAATAATGTGAGTTAACTCCAGTGTTTGGATTCACTCCATCGAGAATATCATTAATATGCGTATTTTACTTGAAACCAGGCCAGTTTCATTAGATTGTTTTATATTGCAATTACCATATTGTCCTGATACAAAACTAAAGCTTTATATGTTTGATTTATTGACATGATAATGATAGAATTAATAACTGGCATCATTGTGACATTAATTGATGCTTTTCCACTCTGTTTGTGTTGCACCACTTGCACAAGGGTGCCTGTTTCGACTTGCAGAAATCACACAAACACAGCAACAGTTGAGCTGATTAGACCTGCAATTTCACATTTTATTTGGCAAAAGTGATTAGCGCTGACTGATGGGAAGTTACCTAAACGTTATCTGAATAATTTCTACTCTAGGATAGAAATTAAAACCAGCTGAACACGTATAATATATAATTGTATGTATAATTTCAGACTTAGGATATGAAGATTGATTTAATTTTTCTCTTCACTTCTCTTTCATTTGTTGTTGTGACTGTTTAATATAAACAGCAGTAGACAGCTTGTTTTCTTGCCCCAAGAAACTTGTGGGTGCGTGAGAACATAATGACACAATTACTTTAAAAAAAAAAAAACTGGGTGTATTCCAGTGAATCTTGACAAAAACAGAAAAAAATGCCTCTTACTACTAGACTCTAAGTGCTCACATCATGACTGATATTAGGGTTTAATGAGGTTGACCCACTTCCTTTATGAATAAAATGTGATGTTACACAGAGTCTCTCTTGTTTTGTTGCTGTGGCTCAGTGAAGACTTCACTGATCTGAAAAGAGCCTCAGGTCAATTCTAAGTCATTCTAATGACCTATCCCTGCAACAAGTTTACTAGCCACACACATTGATGGTCAAGGCCGATTTAATTTTAAGTCTACTTTTTTCTGGTTTTCCATTTTGTTCAGTATCTGTTGTAGTGAATACAAATATCCTATATAGTTAGGGGTCTATTAAAATAAATACACAGTCCCCCACTCGCCCCTTGGAGGTGGTCTTTTACCTAAGATACTGTGCAAGACCTTCAAGCTCCCAGGCCTGTGGTAAGGGACCCAAGCTCGAAGGTCCTGTGCAGTATCTTTTTTTTAGAGCTGCACTCTTCTGGGCAGTGATCTCTGATGTTGTTTCTGAAATCTTCTGGAGCCACTCTCCCAGTTTGGGGGTTAAAGCCCTGAGTGTCCCATTACCATTGGAACCCCTGTTGCATTCACCTTCCACATCTTTTCTAGCTCTTCTTCTTTTTTCTTTTATTAATGGACATGCACGTTGTCAGTTTGGATAATGTGTGCACTCAGCCTCTGTGCAACATAAAGCTTGTTAACTATAAGCATATAGGCTCTTTATACCTTACAGCAAAACACATAAGGCTTGACAATTTGTTCTTAAAAAATGTTCATAGTTTAGATGTATTTAGATATATTTTAACAAGTCAGCTGTTCTCTGTCTGCAGATTGCTGAAGAGAGATGACACATCATAATAAAACACATGTATCCAGCTCTGACACAAGCTACTTAAACTGTAACTATATTTTGGCCGAGTTGCCTTAGTGACTTGACTTGTTGCTGCTTTTATGGACAGAAATTCCAGTTGTAGGACTTTTATACACACAGTTAGGCATCAAGGGGTATACCCATGTTTGTGCTATTGGTAATTTAATTTAGTTAGTTAATCAAAAGTAGGCTTTGGTAAAAACACTGTCCATAGTGTCCAACTTTACTTTCACCTTTGTCAGTCATTGATCCAACATCAAACCCATCACATCACAATGTTGTAACATTGTTGTAGTGTCAGACTCTCTTCCTGTTACACTCCCACAAGTTAAGCCCCGTTATTACAAACATCGCTGACCACTCATAGATTACTACTCCATGCGCTTTTCTGTTGCCACAGTACATGAGGGCATTGTGATCATAGCTTCCTTGTTTGGAAAGCACAGAAAATGTGTCGCTGCTTTTTGGCTGAGTCTTCTTTTTCTTTCATTTGTTTCAACCGCATTATTTAATAAATACTTATAATCCTGTCTTAATCTCCCCATAGTCACACCCTGTATTATTCTGGCATAGTTGGTAAATGCACAATAATACAGGGTATCACTACAGGTGCACCTGGGGTCCAGTCATGGGATAGCCAGTCATGGACTCCGTGCAGGTGTATATCATTTTTAAAAAACTTATGAAAGTGCATTGGCCTGACTGAAACCAGGGAGTTTCACTATCAGCCAGCATGTAGAGACACGTTCACCTCAAGCTTTAGGCCTCTGACTATTTGTAATGTGGACACTTGACTTCACAATAGTATCATGTAACATCAAAACACAAAATGCATTATACAACTCCTTTAAGTTTTTCAGCATTAAGGCAGAATGTGAGAAAGCAAAACGAACATAGCAGCTCATATGTTTCTAGTTAGTGTGAGTGTCTTGCATACATTGATGCTAACTAGTGAACAACTGTGTTTATTTTTTAGGTTTAGCTTCTTTATTTTAATTGTATTTAATGCATAGAAAACACAAATAACTAAATAACCATATCTTCTGCAGGCAATATCTTTTGTTGCACAATTGCGTTTTGCTACCATTTTAAATATATTTAACAAATGTTAAGCTTGGATAAAAGCTTGGCAGTATCTGTGTATTGATTGTATTTTCCAGGAGCTGTGCACAGTGATGCCCATCTAATGTATCTGAGAGATGCTGGATCACAACAGCATACTTTAAACTGATTTGAAATACTATATTGAGTTATGCAGAATCCTTCAGATGTTGTCAAAACACCAATAAATATTAATACCCTCAAATAAGAGGCTGACATGTTTGACTGTACCTCTCAGTCTGACCTAGAAAGTGTTTTCATCAGTTCAGTAATATTATTGTACCCACGGTGCACCATTCTTGAGTATTTCCCATCCTTTCGTTACCGTGCCAACCAGCAAAACATAGGAAACAATGAACAGATGAGGGTCTGAATATTGTCTGAATATCCTTACTGTTTAGCATTTCATCCACAAACAACATACAATGTTAAACACCTACTTAAGCACACAGCTGTCAGTCATGCACTTTGTTCTATTTATACTGTTCTAAACTTTCTTTAACTTTCTCACTATAATTTATAGGCTGTATATGCTTGTAGGCTGTTTTAAGTAAATGTTAACATTTAGCAAAAGTCAAACACACTGTTCAACCATATAATTGTGTTAAACTCTTCAATAGTCTCTCAGACTCTGCACATATTTCCTCTAACTCTGTATTCGTGGAAAGACGCTCAGAAGTGATTAGGCCGACAGGCAGTCATTATTAATAATGCCCTCAGAGAAATTTAGTCTACATGCACAGTTAACTTGGAAGCACATTTCCTGGGATCATTGTAGAAATGGAGAACTCTATTTTCATTAATTGAAGTCAATGTATTCACATGTGATAGACCACTGGCGCTTGTTCTTTTGTCATTTTATAATTAACATTTTAAGTAGTTAAATTGTTTACTTATGTTTGAAGTAATCTTAAAGATTAGTTTTGACCAAAATAGCGGCTTTAATCAAAAGTGAGAGTTTAGTGGGTAGTAGCACTCAAATAGATCAGTGCTGCCTTATCAGTTTATTGCATGTGTGATGATTTTTAACAGAGTATTGTTCTTGTTTCAGGTCTAACACGAATAGTTCAGCTTGACCTGGATCTGAAATACAGGACCAACATTAGGGACCTTTTCCAAGAATTTGACCAGTTTCCTCCAGGAGCAGTAATAGGCATCACCAGAGAGATGCAGCCAGTCTACAGGTATGCACTGTGCACACAACACACCACTTTTTACAAGGTAGATCTTTAGAAGCGTTTTCATACTGCATAATGCAATGTAATACATTTATTGCTTAAAACTATAGAAACCTTGTAACACTGTGAAGCCTAAAATTACATGGGCCCTTACTGACGTCACATTTTTGTCAGTGCTTCTCAGCTGTCAGTAATATACTGTAATTAATCAATTAATAATTCCTGGGCTGAGATAATATGCAGAACATTATGGATGGATTATACAATAATTAAGTTGTTTGAGTGATGTTTTGCTGTGAATTGATGAGCCACCCACTGTATCTCACAGTGGTGACAGTGTATGCTGTGTCGCTGATGTCTCTGACTGACACACAAAGTGAAAATGTCTGTCTCTGCTTTCATTTTGGTTGTCCAGCTTTTTAGTGCCCACATAGCCTCAAAATGTTTTCTTGCAAAGATTAGATTAAGAGCCAACATTTGCCAAGAGAAAAATGAATACTGTGTTCTGCCTCTCAAATGGAAGACATTTTCACTTTGCAAAATGTGCTCCAATGGACAAACTTAAATTTTGGACTGTAAAATGAATGAAAAATTATCCCTGGCATTTGGGTGGACATACGTGATATGAACAGCTGTCACCAGAGTCCAACGTGTGGCTGTTATGTGTTGATATGATGATTTTTGGAAAGTGATTTACAGTTTCCAATGCAGATGTCACTGAGCAGTTGTGACTAAAATTATGAATGTATGAGTGAATTCTTTACTGAGTGTACTTTTCCTAATCTTAATCTGAAGGAGTAAAACATAGTTTAAAAAAAAATAAAATTTAACTAAAAAATAATAAAAACATTTGTTATTTTATCAACAATGCTAATATCTTTGCATGATATTGCTGAGAGCAATCTCTGTAATGTGTTAAAAGCCACCATTCTTGTTGACCCCAGATGGATGTGCGAACCTCACTTGCACATTCACAGTAATTTTCTCTCACAGTTTTAATGTGAGAAAGTACAAATCAAAAGTCTTGCATTCTGTGACCAGTCTGTTATTCCAGGCTAAATTCTCAGTCCGTGTGATAATTGTCAGTCCAGTATTTTCACGATAAATGAAATGCCACATTTGTAAAATGTTTGTGCTACAATTCCAAATAGCTGGAAATCTGGCAAATCAAATTAAAACTGTCAAATGCAAATTAGGAATATGATTATTTTACACACAATTTTACAACTACATTTGGTGTATATAGGAGATATAGGTTGTGTGCCTGAATCAGTAAAGCATAAATGTGACATGATAAGAGATAATAGTAAATCACACAATTTTTCATGGACTTTTGAGCTTCACTTCATTATGGAACATGTTAGGTTACATGGAGTATCTATAGAAATACATTAAGACGCAACATTAATATAATTACAATCAATAAATAAATGTATGGTTATAAGTGTAAAATCTTATGTTAAAGCCAAGATTACACTTCAAATTAAGCATTTGTATGGCACTGAATGTTATATTAACGCTTATTTACCAATAAGTCGAAGATCTTTAACTGCTCAGTTGAGATAACGTACCCTCATTGCCTCTGGAAGTTGGTGAGTTTTGAAATATCTATATCCTTCTGTGCCACATAAATAATAGAGGAGTTGTCAAGATATAAGAAGAAGCCTCTTATCAGGAAATGTTTTGTTCTCGTGTGAATCAGATGTATCTCTTCTCTCTTTGACAGACGTGCGGAGGAAATAAACAATCAGCTAATCCCTCAAAGTGACAAATCTAAGGCAACGCCCTTATAGGATTCATATACAGCAGCGCTTAACCTAAAACAGGATCAGGTTTACATACCAGTCCTTAAACTTAATAAAGGTTTAAACCTTTACCTTTAAACGGAATCCCAATTAATATGAATCTGAATGTAATATTATGAAACTGAATTAATTTGCTCTGAAACTGTATTTGATCCTTACCGAAGATTCAACTGTCTACAAACTTGCAAATTCATCGAGACGCACATCACCGAAGAGCAATCGAGTGCAGATTTCTGTTACTCGATTTGAAACAGCGCAGTCCGGACTGCGGCTGCAGCTGAACTTTGTTTTAAAGCATGTCCCATGACTACAGGGACACGTCAGATTAAAAATAATTCATTCAGTTGTACAACTAATAAATTCCATTTCAAATTATGCATTCAGACTTAGTTTACCAATGCACTTATTCAAGTCGAGCAATTCAAATTCAATTCAATTATTCTAATTCAGTTTCTGCTGACACATATTTCTGCCCATAATTTCTGTCCATATACATGTCACGCTCATCTGGAATTTGACATTGAAAGAGTAAACTTACCAAACTGAACTTAATATTAGGTTATGATGCGCAGTGCTGACCCTGCATGATTAACTGGGAGTCCACAAAAAAGCTACTGAAGGATTCAATCTGTTCAATCCCTGCATGGCCTTAGACTAACAACTGCCTCTTCTCATGCTGACTGATGCACCCGTCAGTTCAAAAGGAACAAAACACCACCTTCTCAGACCATTGCTTTTATCTTTATACTGTACACATCCGTGAACATCATGTGTACAGTGGGGGGAGGTGTGTGGAAGTGGAGTAATTGCAGCTATTATCGCAGGCTGTTAAGTGCTTGGTCTTAGTTTTGTTTTCCTCTTTATTCAGCTGTTTCTATATTGCATCGATATCTTTTTTACCATTTCAAGAACGCTGAACTTGTTTAGGCTCTATATATATATATATATATATCATATTGGCTTTTGATCAAGTTAAGATACACAATTTAAACACCAGCTTTGTGTGTGTGTGTGTTTGTGTGTTTGTGTCTGAGTGTGTGTGCGTGAGAGTATGCACATGTGAACAAGACTATGACTTTCACGCCATTTGTTCGTCATCTGATTTTTCCATCCCTCTCCACTATAGTAAAACAAACATGCATGTTCTGTTAGACTGCTTCACTGTTTTGGTCTAAGGCCAAGCATCCAAACAGGACGTTACTGTCTGTGTGCGTGTGTGATAGTAAGATTACATGAGGCAAATGCAGGTGGAGGGGTTCCAAGCAGCAGCTGCTTACTGGAATAAACACACAGCCAGGTGGCTTGCTCCAGGGGTTATTTGAATAAAACAATAAATCCGAACATGTCATTGCTATTTTTCTTTAGAAATTACTTGAACAAAACGATTTATTATTGAAATAAATAAATTATTTGCAGATTGACTAATTGATTGTTTAGTTGTGGCAGCTCAAAATTGTTTGCGTAAAACATTAGGTTTTCATCGTAACAAAGTGCATTTTTTATTGACAAATGTGTGTATTGCTGGTACATTCACATCTTATGATGAACTTTGTTTATACAATCGGGAATCTTCGTTTTATCTTTGTAATCTGCTCTTTTAGATGTGTCATATCATTATTATTTCTACTTCTGTGCTTGTCAGTAGTATTGTGGCCTTTTTCATGATTTTGTAAATGACATGTTAGTCATGAGTTATTTGTTGTTGGATTTTTTGTTGCATTTGTGCGTGCACAAGAGACAATAAAGCTTAGTCTGGATTAATGTAAACGTTGGTGAGATTTTAGCACAAGTAGTTTTGAGATTAGAACCTTTCCTGGCGGATTCCAGTTGCAACCAATGTCTCAGATCTGTATCTCTGCTTTGACACCACTTTAATAACTCTGGGAATTCCCTGCTCATTTTCTTCCTGTGTACATGGACGCTTTGATTTAAAAAATGGAATAGCATAGCAGAAGCTAGCAGAAGGATAAGTTACCAAATCTTTATATGAACTGTTAGTCTTGGTACACCAGAGGGAACCTCTTTTTGTGAGCCCAGAGTTTGCAAGGTCATAAAGCTTTTCAAGTCTTTCCAGGACCAGGAAATTATTTTCTTTTCTCTCTCTCTTCTTTTAAAGGAAATTAAAAGTATTGATGGCAGTTGTAGATTTACAGACTGTCAAGGATATTACTACTTTTTTTTTCCACCTGTCAAGGACAATTCATGGACACACATGCAAGTGCTCCATGTAACCTGAAATGTGTAGTTGGGGAATTAACATTTACTTTGGTAACTTTTTTGTGTCTGTTTTGTTTCCAAAAGTTACATCTAAAAAAGGCAGATGCATTACGTTTGGGGGAAAAAACTGTTACTTAGGAAGAAAATAGATTCCTGATGAGTAAGAATCACTGAAAGCCTCTGCCAACATATTTTTTATGTTTGGGAAGCTAAAAAAAGACAATATTTTTACTTTCTCTAAGAACATGACCAGGGAGAAAGGGATTTACTTTATGCTTTATTCAACGTAGTTCATGTTTCCCTATATGAGAGAACAGACTTCAGAGATCAAAACATGAATTATATCAGTGCTGTTAATATTAGTGTTGTGTTATGCGTAATCCAGCAGCCTACGGAAAATTCACTGAAGAAAGAGGAGAAATCACATTATAAAGAAAGTGAAGCTTAGTGAAACTACCATTTTTAAGATGGCTTGTTAACCATAATCCAGTGGCCAATGGACTTTGTAATATTTTAAATGTGAAACTTGGTATTGGTGAGGCATTGTGTACATCCTCTCCACTGGAGTGTTTTTCCTGTGTTGAGTGGAGAGGGCTCTCAGCTCCCACTCTGTTTTGGTGCTAATGGACAGAGCATTATGCAGGGGATCGCATCCTCCCACAAGTCGCACATTCAGATCACATCCTGCCACTGAAAAGTTCATTGCTGGAAAAAAATGCCCCACATCTTTTCCTGCAGCTGCATTTGTAATGTTTTAAAACCCGAGAGACAAGACCCACTTACATAAGTGTCACAGTCAATGCCACAAACACACAATGAGAGACATTAGCCAGAAGCAAATCACTCTACTTGCATTTTGTGTATAGAGCCTCCATTGTGTGATGCATCCCACATATTCCCAGTGCTACTCTAAGATGGTAACAGATGTTAAATGTGAAATATTTAATTTTACAGTAGTGATGTATCTTAGTGTTTTATAGTCTTTTACAATTGGTGCTAAAGGCTAGAATAAACCTAGATTTACAACCCTGATTCCAAAAAAATGCTGCCCTCAATTTCTCATTTTAAACACTTTAAACATTTGATATGTTTTCTATGTTCGTGTTGCCAAACTACTCTGTGATAAAAAAGAACCAGACATTTTGTTTGTGTAGCATCAGGCTCCCCTCTGTGAGTGACAGTGTTTATGCCGGTTTCAGAGAGCAGCCTGTTTCGTGTACTGAACAAAGTGCAGTGCACATTTGGCACATTTGAATGAGACGGCAGCGCAAAATGTCCCCGTCGCCTGCTAATGCCTTTCGCTCTTTCACGGGTTAGAGTGAGAGACACTTCACTTGAAAGGTTGGCAGTGAAAATTGGAGGCAGGAGTTAATCGAGCTGTGGCTCTTAGGAATGGGCATCAAAACTACAGTAAGAGGTTATAGGTATATTTGACTAAGTCTGGTTCGAGTGTTCTGGTAGAAAGAAACATTAATTATGAAAGTCATAGAACAGAGTCACTCAAATCTCCCAATTTCTCAAAGGCTGAAGAAACCACAGAACTCAGTCCATCAGTATACTGACACCTCCATGCCTTTCTATAAATATTGAAATTTTGTTGGATTATGTCAGATGTAGCACAGCCACTGTCTTTAACAGTTAACGCTTCTACTTTTCACTCATTAGTCCATAGAAAATTCTCCCAAAAGGTTTGAGGATCATCTATGTGTGTTGTGGCAAAAACCAGACAAGCTACAATGTTATTCTGTGTTATCAGTTTTTTTTCACTTTGCTTGTTCTATAAAATAATACGCAGTTTATACAGGTGTTTAGTTGGCTTGTTTTATGTGAGATCTGAAATGTTTATTATAAAATACACAAAAACACAGAAGAAATCAGTATAGAATTGAATATTTTTTTTCACAGCACTCTGTATCTGTGCTGAACACAGGTGTCCCTGACAATATGTGTGTGACAAGGATGATTTGAGCTAGTAACAGTAAACACATGCCTTTGCCTTCACTCATAAATTATCTCTGAGTACAGTCACAGACTGCAGTTTAATTTTAGCCCTTCAACCAGTTATTGGCAAAATTAACATTTATTAGTGACAACTAATATGACCTGTTAATATTGATGTTGACATTGAACAGGCCAAAGCACCTAATCTTCTACCTGAGAAGAAAAGTGTAAATGTACTGTGTAAATGTTTTTACTTTTTGTTAATGAAACGGACAGTGGATACGAACATAGTTGTTGCCAAATGTTCATAGCATATACACATGAGGTCCCACTGTAGAGCCTGGCTGTGAAAAATGAAAGCAATGTGCCGTGCACATAAAAGTCTGCTGCCTATAGGTTTGAACAGGTTTATTTTAGCCAAATACCAAATCACTCTACAAGAGGACAAAAAGTTTTCATAATTGATTGTATAATACTTTAGGTTATGTTTGCAAAATTTGTCATGTGACACTATAATCTTATAGAGTTTTTGCTCACATTTTGTTCACAAGACCCTCATTGGGAACATGAACTGTTTATGTCCACAAAGGCTACAAAGTGATGGTGATGGTGATGGTGATGGTGAAATCTTCATTATGCAGGATTACACCTTAAGAAGTCTAAGCTAAATTCATTGATGAATAGTTTCCAAACTCTCTGTATTACCTTCAGGTCATTACTAACTGACTGTACTTCTTTGCTGAGCATATTAGCTTCAGATAAATACTAAACACTGTGACTTCTCATTGTTTGCTTTTGCTTATCTATCATATGTCATAACCATTATGATGCAGGTTGTTTCATCATGACACTAATCTAAATGCAGTTTGTCCACATAGTACAGTCTACAGCAGAATAGAAAGTCTGTAAATGTTCCCTTACTGACCATGTTTCTTTCCAGCTACGAAACCATCAGACTATATAACAGTGTGTGGACAAGTTACAGCTGCTGAATATAGGTCAGTAAGAATATCAAGGCATGACTTAGCAAATGTGAATCTGTGCTCCCACTAAATTTCATCAAACTGCAGAGGAAAAAGATATATTCTTTCCAGTAGTATACCTAATTATTCTACATGTTTTTGTATGTTTATCTGCATCAACAGAGCAGGCAGAGCTCACTTGATTACAAATGCCACTCATTCATGAATGTAATGTAAAAAGATATTTTTTTGTGTGTGTTTTGACTGAGTTGACTGCCCTGCAACAACTTTATCTGCATTCTGACCCTAACGTGTTTTAGGCAAATACATTTCTGTATTAATACTTAATCTACAGTAGGCTTCCTCTGTCTTGGTGAGAAGGAGCACATTCTCATGAAACCTCATAGCCTGTATCATTGCACAATCTGTGGAAAATGTGGAAAAAGAGCCTTTTGTACTGTCTTAGAGGGGGGGCAGAATAAAAAACAGTACACCCGGCACAGAAGTCAATGGAGCCAATGGTCTCTGTAGACATGAGAGATGTAAACACTACAAGAACATGAACACAGGAAGAAAATGATAAATGTAGACATGACCATGTGTTTTTTCCTGTTCCCAAAGTGAGACAGCATAAATAATCCACAGTGATGTATCAGGGGTTGAATACATAACAAGCAAACATGTCTTAAAAAGACATATATTCTTTTTTTGGATGCAGCATAAACACCCCAGCTTTGGTCAGATGGCCTGGCTCTTAACCAAATATCCTTTTCATCTTTGCTATTCTATTTCTGACAAGTGTAATCCTTTCTGTTAGTTTAGTATTTGAAAGTGTGGGACATTTAATGGTGGATGATGGTCAATGTGTTGGATGAAAATAATAAATCATGAAATTAGAATAATTTCTGAATTTTTCCGAAGTGAAAAATATGCAGGGTGTCTTATGAATACAGCAGGATCATTTGATAGATTTGCTGGCATGCATGTTGGTGTGGTGTGACAAAAATAATGAACCTTCTTTTCACTGTGCGTTACATAATATAAAGCAAATATTACATTACACAACCACTACAAACCATTGTCTAAGAAGTAAAATACTATACTTGCACAAAAGGTCTTACTTGTGTGTACACAATCTGTCCAACAGATTTTCATTAAATGAAGTTCTGCATGTTATTTAGCTGCTTTACAGTTGGTATTTTGGCAGAACAGGGTGCAGAGTTGGCACAAGCCTCTGGTGCAACAACCTGCTCTGAGACTTTTGGACCAACTCTCTTCCTGTTTTTGGCCACAGTGTTGTTAGTTCAGCAAATGACTGAAACAGAGATGCCCCTCATTTATAAATGTACAGTAAAGCTCTGAGCTCAGAGATGAACACTTTTAGTATTCAAAGTCAAACCTGATCATTGTGCTTTATACAGGAAAACGTAGAAATGTACTATAGTTCTGATTTCTTTGAATCTGTGTGTTACAGTCATTGCTTCATTTTTTTTTTTAACCTCTACTATGAATATCATTACCAGGTGTTCTTTAAACAGCAATGGGTGTAGATAAAACTGAGCTTGTAAGCAAATGCATCAACTTTAAAATGCATTCAGACTGAAAGGGAAGTTTTTCTTTGGCTCATTTTTAAATATACTAACTAATCAGTGTTGATTTGCAGTCATGCAGCTTACTCCTACTGTAGATTCCAGCGACACTTGTTGGTGGTACTGCAAAATAAATGTCCTCACAAAAAAATGGTGATTTGGTGGAAACTTGCAGGGCTACTCGGAAGCTATTATGTCTGGTGAGCTGGCTGGTAGCTGTAGTATTCTGTTTAGAGGTCGACCAATATGGGATTTTTATTGGCTGATGCCAATAGTGAGAAATCAATCTGGCCGCTAAGAGGCCGATCTGATCCACGTAATTACAGTAAATGAGACGCATGCAGACAATTGGTGAAAATAAATGAACTTATTATGCATACATATTTATGTTTAAAAAAACAACAATTGAGTTAGTATTTAGTGCAGCCTTTCCTTTTTCTTTTGCTGAAACAGCCTTTCCTTTTCTTTTGCTGAAACGTTAAAAAAAAAAGACTGACATAAGTAGGGGATGCTTCATCCGTGTAGCTAACAGGAGGGACGTTGTTATGTTAGATGGAATTTTTTGGATAATTATTCAGTTTATAAGCTTTTTTGGACTTGTGTTATCAATATGTATATGATATGTTGAGTAAAAAGTAAATGGTGTTCAATCCTGTTCGGCATGGTATGCTAACTAGCCATGTGCTTATGTGAAGTAGCCACATGCTCAGTCCCTGATATGTAAATTAGCCATGTGGTCGCCAATCTTGCCAGTAAGATGTGTTGGATGTGTCACCTCTAACTGCAAACTTTCACAGAGCAATTTATATTAAATTTGATGTTTACCATCTCTCCATTAAAAAATCAACCACTGTAAAGACTTTTTGAAATTAGTCTCCCGAAGTGACCTCTACATCTTCTTTATTTAGTTCACTTCTGTGAGAAAATCTACCCGTTGCACCAGTTTCACCGATGGAGGTTGATTAGATCATGTTGGCCAAACTATGGCCCACACCTCTTTGTTTTTTTTCTGCAGACACACCTTCTGGCAGTATCGTAAGGACAACCCTCTGACCAGAGTAGGTGAACCTCCTCCTGATGGCCTCCCAGGATTCAACAGTGGCGTGATGTTACTGGACCTAGCAGCAATGAGGGCCTCGGCTCTCTACAACCAACTGTTGGAACCCAGCAACGTTGCCAAACTGGCAGACCAGTATCGCTTCAGGGGCCACCTGGGTGACCAGGACTTCTTCACCATGATCGGCATGGAGCATCCTGAACTGTTTTATCCCCTGGCCTGTGGCTGGAACAGGCAGCTGTGCACCTGGTGGAGGGACCACGGGTATGGAGACGTGTTTCAGCTTTATTACCACTGTGATGGACCCATCTACATCTACCACGGGAACTGTAACTCCCCCATACCAGACGACTAATGACTAATGTATGTGCTGCATTCAAAGCTGAACTGAAGCATTTTTCTGACCACTGTGAATGTGGTCACTACTGAATGGGCGATTGAAGGACCCTTCCACATATGGAGTTCACAGTTTATATTATGAAAGATTTTACTTCTCTTGAAAATAATCTTTTTGTCGCCAAAATCACAAACAATAGAAACACACTGTTCACCGTACCAGGTAATCTACCAGAACAGCTTTGGCATGTATGTGGTCAACACAATGCTTGATAAAGCTGCATTGTGTTTTTTGTTTTTGGCTAAAGCCTTCTGCACTTGTATTAATGCATTATTAATTAATTAATGCATTAATGCATCTTACATTGTCAGTGTAATTTTTCCTCTTTATTTGCTGAAATATATCAATTTCAATAAATGTCAGTGTTTGCTATGAGGAGAATCTAAAAAACCACTTAAGATTACACAGAATGGTATAATCTACTGTATCCATTTTGCAAATGTAGACAATTAACTACCAACAGAAACATACTCAGTGCTACTACTATTTCAATAATAGTTGCAAAGTAACAAATAATTATTTTTGGCCTTTTGAAGATATCACTATGGGCTCTTGGATATGTTAACAGACATGTCATTTTTTTTTGGTTTTATACCTTTTTTTTTAATAGATCTCTTAATATCAAAAATAAAAATACACACTGCCATAAGAATAGGGATGCCAAAACTAAAATCAATATACAGAAGTGCTGTACATTTTCCACCTTCTTCCTCCTGCTCATTTTATTTCTCCACACATCAAACTTGCCTTCTCTTCTGGCAGTGCTATAGACCTAGTGCCATTTACTGCCCACAATAGTGAAGGGAGGGTTTTGTTTACCATCAGTGGACTCCATCTTTCCAGAGCATGGGAAGAGAGAGCATGTGGTGCAGTGCACAACACACTACCACAGCTCCTTTAGAAAAGGCAGGAGGAAAAAAAATCTCAGCGGGGCATTTGGGCAGGTGATGGTTAACAATAATGATACTGATTGTGCATTTGCAGTTTAGCTGAAAACCCACAAACTCACAACACAAAAACACACATTTCAGTAGGAGTGATGCTGCTAGGAGCATCACTGACCCACTTTTTAGTTTCCTTGCTGTGTTTACCGAACTAATACTCACATTCAAAATGTCACTGTTCGGTTCAGACAAACAGCAGCTGCACTTCTCAAAGACTCTTGATGACTCAGCCTCAAATCCACAAGTTTGTCCACTTCTGGCTTATGAAGTGGTAACTGGTAGAGTCACATGATGTCACATGGAGAAGGATTCTAATAACCCTCAGCAATATTCAGTGGCTAATGAGAGTCAGTGAGTAAATATTTGCTGGAATCCTGTTTGTTATGATGAGGACGGTTAAACCACTTGTGTACATTAAAACACTGATATGATGCTGACCTTGATCATCAGATGGTCAATGAATGATCATTTGATAAGCAAGTGGTTCTTGTTGAGCAGGGATGTCGCAGAATGAATTTCATATCAATCTGAACGATGATATTCCACTGCCAGTTCTTAAGAAGCTTAACATAATATTTGTAATTAAGCTTGGATTCAGTTTTGTCAAAATATGGACAACATAGAATATGTCTACCAGACTCCACTGATTCATTTGTTGATTTGCTGGATGAACTGGTTTTTGGTTTGTGCCTATTGACCATTGTGGATCTCTGTAGATCCTTCTGCTTAAATGTTCCCTGCACAATTGAGCAGCCAGCCTGTTGTGGGATGTTCTCCCATGTGTGCGTCTATCATGTCGATGTATTTTGTCAATACTCACACGTCCTGTGATCAGAGGTGTCATCCGCATATCTGTACCAGTGGGAGCTCAGGACTCTGTTTTCCATTTTGTCCATGTAGACCTTGGATACAATGTGAGACACTGGGGAACCATGCTTTTGTTTTCTGAAACCATGTAATATATTTGTATTTAAAGTAGGTTATGCAGAGGTTAACAAGGGTCCACATGCGTCACACTGACTATGTGTGAATGATGCTGTTGAGGGTTACACCTGAGCCACTCAGTCGGAACTGAAGAAGCTTTTTGGATGTGAGGTGAAACGGTTACCTTTGTCCAGATGCCTTTGTATCGGACCCGGATGACTGAGATTTTTCACGGTGAATCTTCACGGACACATCGACACTCAATATTCATCAGTCAGATAATTGTCTGAGGCGAAGCACACTTAAGTAAACACAGTGAAAGTGAAGCAGCTGAGTGCATAGAAAGCCCAGTGAAGACACACTCCCAATCAATAAGCTCCCTTTGAATTCACTCTGCAGCTGATCAATACGTTTTCTGCCTCTTTCAGAACAACACTCTTTAGTCTCATGGCTCCAAAACATGCTGTTGGCAAGGAAAAAAATAATTGAGTAAATACTGGATAACTTCTATACTCAACTCATGGTTGCACTTTACAATTTCAGAGATAGATAGCGGTTAGATTCTTTTTACTTTTTCCTTTTAGAGACTACACCAGTGTCATGTTGGCCCCTTAACTAAAATGCACATTTGTTGTGATTAAAATCCTACTCTCTACACAGCAATTGGATTTGATTCCTTTAGTTATACATAATTGATCTTAGTAATCCAGCACAGCACATTTTTATTTTTAAGTTACACGTCCCTAATTCTTCATAGTGGTGCGTTCAAGACACTCCAGTACGCAGAAAGTAAAATCATCTGCAGAAAAGAACTGCAGATGCCTGAAAGATGATGTACTAAAATCTGATCTCAAAGAAACGCAATGAGCAGATGTAAACATTGTGAAAGGGACTTATTGAAGCCACACTAACAAAGATTTTACAAAAAAATAAAGATAAGTGTAATATGTTGTTTCATGTGACTTATTACTAAAATGCTGTAACTCAAGCACATTTAAAGATCTCCAGCTTGGATAATATAGTTTGAAAGAACTGAAACCAGTACAAAATCAATAAAATGTAACTGTCGCATCAGGTAGCAGTTATGTAAACATCACCTTATTTTAGCTAATTGGAGAAAATATGCAAAATCAGTTATATCCCCTTTAAGGGTTTTAGTGTTTTTTTTCATGTGCCCTTCTTTGTGTAATGTGCTTCACATGTTAATCATACACCTTTTTTTAACACAGAGTATTCTGTGTATAACCTTGAATTAACTCATGTATGAGCTGAATGTGCAATGATAATTTTAAAGAGCTAATCAAGGTTTTCAGGTGTATAGATAAATATTCCTCTCTGTTAGAAAATCCCTTAATAGATTATAAAGCTGCTATGTTTAGTGTTAAAGATTCAGAGAGCAAAGGAAATGTCAATGTCTATCTTTATATCCCCTTTTCATAGAGAAGCTTCCCGTGACAGAACTGTACAGAACATTTTGTTACCTGTATGTTCAGCTTTCATAAATCATCGTTTCTTAAAGTGTTTTATGGAAAATAAAAAGGCACACTGGAAATGTGTCCTCTGTCCTTGTTTCAGTTATTAAACAGCTCAGCTGATGTGCTTGTTTCGTTGTGTGCGTGGGATGGACAACTTACAACACTGCTGCATAATGAGAGGGAGGATGCTTTTAGTCACTTGTGGGTTAGATTGAGGTGGTGAAAATCAATGTATGTTAATGAAGCGCCCTCACATTTCTCATCATACAAACTCAGGGTTGCGTTCATGTTTGTCTGCTACAAGCTAGACAAGCTGACCTACTTCTGCCACTCATATTCGCGCTGGCAGCTCACTCTCCACAGACAAAAACAACATCAGTCAGCTTTGACCCTTAAATGTGCTTACATTAAAATTTATACCTGAAACTAAACACATCTTTATATGAATATATGAACATAATCATATTTGTCTGGAATTAGTTAGATTGAACTTTCAATCCTTCTTTAGTTCATGTGTTTTTTATAATGTAGACAACAGGTGAGGTGAAGACAGGTTAATGCATTTCTAGCTTTTTATCTGACAGCAGATATAATCATTCTTTGAAGTGATTAAAATTGTATCTAACTGGTGGACAGTCTTCTCTTTAGGTCACTGTAATGTATGTCTCTGTCCACGACTGAATGGGTGTTTTAATTTCACCACAGAAGCACAAGTTTTTTAGTTGTTCATCTCACATTTCAAAAACAGACAGCAACATTAACAAAGTTTTTTTTTTTTTGCACTTCTGGCCTCCCAGCTTTTTCAATTTCCAGTGTCTGGCTTTGTATTACAGCTCCTACACTAATGAAATCATATTAGCTTGGGTATACTAACCCTGGGCTGTCTAGCCTATTAGTGTGCTGTGATTTGTAAAATCCCTCAGCCTGGATTCATTGGCAAACACTTTAAGCACATTTACTTTGAGGATGAGCAGCAGAAACAGCAGGCTGGTATAGATGTGAACGCCAGCATTTAGGTCCCATCGCAGAAACACAAACTGCTCAGTGTAGACTTTCACAAGACTCAGTATCTCTTTGCTCTTCTGTTTGACAGTGAAAAAAATGCTGCAACCATTATTCATAGACTAGTCACCAAATCAGCACAGCATTTAAATTCAACACAGCACCACATAATGATACTTCTATAAGTTATAGGGATAACCATGACCTGGATGACTAAGAACCTTCACAGACATACTTCTATAGACATGCACAGAAAACATCTTGACCTGCTTTTTGTCTGTGAACCACTGGGACATGAGTCTTGTAGAAGATGTACACAACCACTGTCTCTACCAATGGCATTTAACTATTTTTTTTTTTAATTGTACAATAGCTGTGCTTGTTTCTGTTGTATTTTCTTGATTTTTCTGTATTTAACAATAATATTTGATACTTTATTAATCCCCTTGGGGAAATTCTTTGTGGACAGGCTGCCCCTTTGAGGCACCAAGGGTCAGGGGTACAGTGTCTTGTCCAAGGACACTTCAACATGTAGCCAGGAATTGGGTATAGTGGGAATTGAACCCACAACTTTGGGGTTTGTAAACAACTGCCCTACCAAGTGTGCTACTGTTACTCAATATGCATGAATACATACCTTTATTTAATGAGATAATAAAGAGAAAGACAATGATTTCAGGTCTCCACTTTGACAAGAACCAGTGTGTCGTGGTACATGGTCTGCACCTCAACCCCTCAGCCTCCAGGGCACCCCTTATGAACCTATTACTTGACCAACACCAGCAGTAAATGAATAAGTCCTGCCCTTAGTCTTTGTCTTGCTAACTTGCTAACCAAGTTAACAAAACTTCTCAAGGTGAACATCAACTTTGAAAAATAGCTTCTGCTGCAGAAAGACCTTTCATGCATCTGTGGATCTTGTGAAAATACAGCAGACCTTCATACTCCCCAAAAAAATTTTTTAATTTTCTGTATTCAAGTGTGCAGTAGGTAGCGTAATTAAAGGAGCACATCTTGTATTTATTTCTGTACATTCCTGCTTTTTACCATGTTCCTATCTTCCCATAGTGTGTTTTTGCATATGCATAACAGGAGAGACACAAAGTCACATGTACTCACATACACACCACCATCTGTGGCCTTTAGAGACTGATCTGTTTTCCACTTCTCAGTGTCAGAGCAGCTGTAACTTATAAACAAGAGACAAAATAATGATGACGAGCACACAGGGTCATTTTGTGAATCACCAACAGATGAACCATCGGGCAAAACACAGCACAAAATTGGGTCACCGACTGTCAGCATCATTTCAGGTTCATTAGTTTAGTATTTTACTTATAAGTAAACAATAGTTGTGAAATGTGTTTGAAAGTGTTAGTATTGGTGTGTTATTCATACTAATTTGATCCAGTCATTTTCTGACTAAAACAGTAGAATTACCTGAAACCTTTAGAGGAACAATATTATCAACCACAGCTGAAAGTACAACCCTTGATAACAGATGAAACCATAAACATGAACAACACCTGAAAAATCCAGTTTGACAGAAAATCAATAGTACTTGAGTAAGACTAAAGAATAGCTGATATTTCCAAACATACATCTTTTCCACTCTAAATCACAAGTCTAATGTGAATTTCTTTGGTCTGAATTTGTTGTGGATGGACACAGATAAAATTGATATTGATCATTTTGTCTGATGCTACATTTAAGGCCTGACACACCAGAACAAATGTATGGCTTGTAATCCATAACTTTTATCATCAATGTTTTGGTGGATTGCTTTAGCACCTTAGATTCTAGATTTAAGATTTGACATTTAGGTAAATACACTTATTCGTGTTTTTGCCTGGAGTTTAAACAAGAACACTGCAGTAGCAATTCCTCAGCATTTTTACAAACTGTTGAACAACTGTGTCCTCATGTTCACAAATGTTGGGTATTTTTACCTCAGTGAAAAGCTTAAAGGTGTCATACTATACTCCTTGGGAGCTAAAAAAAAAACAGGTCCCTGATGTCCCCAAAACATGTCTGTAAATATGCTGATAAACAGATCTTTGTTTATGTCCTGGTTAAAATTTAGCACACAGAGCATGTCTTTGGAACAACTGGTTTTGAGCTGGGCTCCCCTGTCCCTGCCTGTTTGCTGATGTACCTCCAACACCTCGTGGGGTTAAACGAAATGGGTGTCTGTGTACAAACGGTAACAGTCAGAATAGTTCCATCTTTGAGCTCTAGCCACGAAGTGAGTCCAGCAGCACCGTACAGAGCCAGCAGGTCCTGATCTCTGAATGTACTTCTGTTCTGATTCGAGGAGTCGTCCAGAAAAAACTAATAAATCCACAGTTTCTTCAGATCCTGAGAAGATAGGAAAGAGTCTTCTGTGTTCATCCATACATTCAACAATTAGCACTGTCCACTGAGTCCTGCTTATACCTTTTTCTGCTGTTTTTAGAGAGACACTGCCATACGCTGAATGCTGGCTCAGAGTCCTTGACAGAGGCTGTGGTGGATAGTAATAGGCCAGAGCTGGCTATGCCGTCCTCCCCCAGACTGTAAGAGGGAAAATTCAGATTGGACCGTTCTGAGGCTAGATTCTACCAAATGTGAAAATGTAAAAAAAAAAGCAGGGAGTCCGCTGCCGACCCACTTGGTGTATGTCTACAGAGAGCCATGTATAAAAATAACAAAAAGTGGATTTTGCATAATAGAAGACCTTTAATAAGCAGCCATTCAGAACAAATGTTTAGCTTTCATCATTTTACTAGTGCTGCTGGTAATTTTTGCTGGTAATTAAGGACTGTCTGCTGTGAGTAATTACGCATCCTTTCATCCTTCATAGGGCTTATCATAGAGTCAATGTAATGCACACCCAAATAATTAAGATGCCACCATTTTAGCAGCAACAAACTTTTGACCAATCCATCTGTAATGAAGATTTGTGTGATAACTGCAACTAAAAAGAAGGCTAGATGATGGTTATCATTTCATGTTTGAGGTAATGTGTTTTATAGTTCATTACTACATTGCTAAATCAGTAATAGCTGGACACATTTGTTCCAAATATGAAATAAGAAGTTACCAAAAATCTCAAGGGATTATGCACATATAGTACTGTTAAAGTTGCACAAAGATGAACAAAACCCTGACATATACTGTAAAACCATTTCTCATGTACTCCATGTTCAGTTTTAATCATGTGAATGACACGAGATAAACTATATGACATCAGGTGGATACAGAAGATGGATTTGGGAGGTGCGTCACAAACCACAGGGCACCAGCCATTTCACAATGAACAGACAGTGAGATATATGAACAAACTGTCTCAAGAGGGACTCCTAGACATATTACAGCTATTTATTTACAAGATATGGAATCACAATACCTTTTCGGAGGATGCAAACTGTGAACACTAGCCGAGAGGCTGACCCACATAATATATGGCCCTATCCAGCAGAAATAAGGTCTCTGTGTCGCCCTACTTCAAAGTCTGCGGGGAGAAATGTCCAAGTTAATGTGTAATCTTGTATTCAGCTGTAGAATCTTATTTAAAATCTGATGTGGCGAAATATTCTCAAAATGAGGCAAGTTTAACTCAACTTGTCTCCCTGTGTCTTATGTGTAAGAGTAGTAATTTCTTTCAATTTAATGAATTAGTGAATTAATGTGTTCCTCAGAATTACTCATTTGCATACAGGTCTTCTGACTGCAGTCTTAACTAACATGACCCTTACAACTCTAATAGGACATTAAGGTGTGAATGACCTACAATAGATAAAATGCCAATTATTCAATAAAACCCATTACACCTGGGACTGGTTGTAAAATATCTAAGACCAAACAGCACATATGGTGCCTTTTGCAAGACAGACGAGATCAGTCATAGATCATAGATTATACATTATTTTATGATTATAATATAATGTTAAAACCAAGAACGTGTGTCCTGAACAGATAATTGTAGGTTTTGTTCCACAGTCATCTGAGTTTTCAGTGCTTCATGTGCCAGTTACCTGACAAGACATGAATGTTGACCCCATTTTGTGGTATTTGTTGGTAGTATGACGTCTTACACTTATCGAGGCCACAAAGATCGCTTCTGGGGAGATCATAAGATGGCATTTATGGGACTCTGCCAGCAGTGTGTGTGTGGACGGGAATGCTTATAAAAGCAAGTTAGTGCGTTTCTACTTTAATAATACTGAGGTTTCCCATCTCTCTTACTCATATAACACATATATAGGCAAACATGCTCCAGCACATGTAACCCTCCACTATACACACACAGTCATGTCAGACTATTTTTGTGAGGACACCCACACCACACATATAATGCAATCCCAAGCCCTTTACTGTAACCATAACATCACAACTAAATGCCTAACCCATAACCAAACCTAATTCTAACCTCTAGCCTAAAATTTAGTCTTAACCCCAAAAACTTAAGTTGTTAAGACCGACTTAAATGTCCTCACAAAGCCAAAATGTCCCCACGACAATGGTATTGAAAAAATATTTGTTCACACAGGTAAATCACACACACACACACACACACACACACACACACACACACACACACACACACACACACACAGAAGACTGATCTTGTTCT
>OMLM01018341.1:34920-45080 GCA_900302695.1 Helostoma temminkii | reverse complement strand
GAAAGCCTGAAAAAAAAAAAATCACATAACCACCAGATAATGCAATTCGTTAATTATTTACAACATTGATTTGACTTTAAAGCTTAAATAAAATTAAAATATGATTTTTAGATGCACAATTAAGTGGAATGATGAACAAAAACTGTGTAAAATGTTTCAAGCTTTTATGTGTCACAATCAAAAATAACCTTCAGTATATTTATATTTGACTTTACACCTGTTTTAAAGGCCAATCTTATGATTCTTTTTAAAATATACAAAACAATTCCCCTGAACCTTTATTGATCTAACAAAAGCACAAAGAAGAAGAAGAAGAAGAAGAAGAAGAAGAAGAAGAAGAAGAAGAAGAAGAAGATTTCAGTGTTTTCATTAACATTTTATTTTGTAAACATGAATAAATTTAAAGTTCAATACCTGCAAAACTCAAAAAAGTTGGGAACTCACACATTATAGATTTTTGTTGAACTTTAGAAAGTCCCTACTTTTTTACATCTCAGATAACTTGTTTGTTGTTTTTGGTACTTTGTGCAGTTTAACTTAATTGTCATGTGGAGTCACATGCAGAAAAGTATTTGTTGCAATTTAGGAAGACGAAAAAAATATCCTTTTCATTTATGTGTAGAAATATCATTGATATATTTGTCCAGTACACCTGGAACACAAATGCATCCCTGCACACACTTAGTAGACAGCAGATGTGGAAAAGCCATAAATGCACGTCTACTCATCTGCAATACACAAACACCCTGATCCACCTCCTTGTCTCCTACACACTGAGGCTGCAGTTAATAGGGTGATGGCATTTGGCTCTTCTTAGAATTGCAAATTGATGCTGCAGTGCTTCCAGTTAATTGTGTTATATAACTTTGGTCATGGCTTATTATTTATGGCTATCACCACAGGAGAAGTTTGATTTATCAATGCTTGTTTGATCGCAGCTGTTCTCATCCCAGTTCATGCCAGTTCTCCAATCTTAGCCGCAGACTTCGCTGGGAGAAGGTGACAGAACATGATGTTTGCTTTGTGTGTATTGTTACTTGTCATGTGCACTTAGTCTCCACACAAAGTGCTATTTGCTCACTGCAATCTTGTAATAATCAGAATGGTCACTTGCTTTGGACAGGCATCATTTCAGACTGTTCTTAGATAGAAGTGTTCTGCAAGAATGAGACAAAACATGATTTGGATAATTGACTAAATGCATAATCATCCTAGTTGGCTGCCTATTACTTTTCTTTTCAAACAAAAAAAAAAAGAATCAGATTTTCCCATATTTAGTTTTTCTAATGTTCTATTGTAATCTGGTTCTGTACTAAATAATGTCCAAAAGCACTGTAGGCTGCGCACTTACCCAGTGATGCTTTGTTTTGTAATGAGCAACAAGTACATATTAAATAGTTATTGATAATGCTTTCAGAAATAGATAAAGATAATATTGTATGTCTTTAGTCTGGGGCTGCAATAACTTTTATATAAAATCAATACACAAAAGTGTTAACAAATCTGTATAAAAATTGTATCTGTGGAAGACAGTGCTGTGGGATCATGGGGATGGATCAAACGATAAAAAAATATTTGTGGAGATGGAAGACAGACGACAAATATAACTCTTAGTTGTAGCCCTACTTATACACTGTTAAAATTAAAACAAGTTCCCAGAAAAATGAAGGGATTGGTAACTTTATAGTAAGTGCAAAAATAAGTTACCTCCTCAGTATCTAGAAAAGTCAAAAGACCATCCACATTGTAACCAAATACATACAAATCCATCAAATTAAAAATGAAAAACATGGTGATAGATGGACAGATGGATGACTAAGGAGATCCTGTGGGCTGCCTGGAGGAGGCACTGTTGTACTCTGAGGGGGAACATTGTTGCTGTTGCTAATGAAAAGGGACAGTCCACTTGCATTCAAACACATACACTCACAGTAACATGATAGGGCGATGTTGTGGCACACCATTTCTACTGTTCTGCTGTCACACATATTACTTCATATCAGTTTTTACAACAGCACACTGGTGCTGTTTTGTGCCATAAAGCAATGCATTAGTTATCTGAAACTACACTCCGTAGAATGATCACACATTAGCATCTAAAGATCTGGTCAGAGCCCTCGGTTTAAAAAAGGTTTAGCTTTTTACTGTTAGTGGTAAGGAATAGACACATTTTAAGGTAAGACAAGTTATTCTGCTAACTCACAAGTCATTACATTATACATTACATTATGTCTGCATTTCCTAATTAATTCTGCCTTTGAATGTTAATGCACTGAAGTGTTGGTTGATCACAGCCAGTGTCAAACATAATCAAAAATATATCAAGCATAAAATATTCTACAACCTTCTCTTTCTTTTGTGTTTTACTTTGTCTCTCTCTCCCTTTTTACCTCTCCCTTGACTCACACCTCCTCTTTCCTCTCCTGCTTTTTTCCAGGCGCCTTGCCTCCCATTTCTCATCTAATCATCTATTTACCTTAGTTTGGTGGTCTGTGCTTTTTTGTGTTTCTCATGGTTTTCTCTCCGAAGTCGCACCCTTCATCCCTAGCACACTGACATACATTTCTGAATTGATGACCTACATTCACAACTCTGGGCTTCCATCACTGTCTGTAGCAACCTCCCTCTGTTCTATCCTCTTTTGTCACCCTTTGTCTCCCACTCTCATCATATTCAATTGTTGTTTGTTTTTCATACGAAGCTGTCACATTATTTGTGTTGAGCGCTTGTTATTTTTTGAAAGGTTTTGCTGTTCCTCACTGTGTGAGTGAGTAGTGAAAACACCCAAACCTTTGCCTCAGGTCAGACTCACAGTTACAAAGAAATGGAGGGCAATATAAATATGAATCATCGCCACATAATAAAAATCACAATCCATTGCCTTTCTCTGCTTTTTACACTTTATTTATTGTTTGTATACAAGATATTTAGGTGTGTTACGCTAAAATGTGTTTTTTTATAGTTCATGGAGAGACAAACCTGTCCACCAGGGGGCACACCCACAATATAAACTCTGCCTTTAACCTCTCTGTTGGAAAATATTTTTATGTGAAGTGAAAGATTTGAAAGTCACTTGCAGCCACTATGTTAATATGCTACACCAGCTAACTAATTAATAATACATTTTATGATCTCATAAGTATCCAGTAATTACAAAGTGAATAAAAACATGCCACATTCCTGTCTGAATAGTTAAAAACATTTGTCCATTTTCTTTCTAACCACCTGCTACTAAAAGACCAGTGGTAGCAGATAAGTGTCCCAGTTTAGTTCTTCCAGCTGTAGTTGTTACTAGCTCAACTCAATTCCACATACTGTATGGTAGGCACCTTCCTAGTGCAACAATATGATATTCTATTTGGAAATTCTTTTATTAAATAGAAGCTGAGTGTGTGTGTTTAGTTTCTGTTTGGAGCTTGTGCTTAATACAGTGTATATGTATCACAACCTCAGCAACTGCATGCAGTACAAACTGAGTTCAGAAATAGTTATTATCATCACACTGCAGTTACTTCACACCTGGGCAGGGTTAGGGTTATGAAACATAAATAAATGAAGCTTGAGATTTGCACATGATATAAACAGTCACATGTTTAATTTCTGTGTGTAATGGAAACTAGAGGCAGCAGTGAAATCTATAGAGGAAGTTTCTGAATGGATTATATTAGAAAACATTTTATGTTAAATTAAACTTGTGCATGTTATCAGTAGCACTGTATCTCACTCACAGGATTGGCAGCCACACAATGCAGTTTAATCAACAAAAAAGGACCTTCATCGTCACGTGCTCTACACATGCACTGAATGTGATGAGAAACAAAAGGGTAAAAATAGATCTTTTCACCGCTCCACCTCCATCTGTATGTTCCTTCTGACAGCAGCTTCTTAAAAACAGACTGAGTTTGAAGAAGTCTTCTGCTGTCTTGCTTATATCTTTATGCTTCTTTCGGTGGTTCTTTAATCTTATGCCCTGTCTATAACTCTTCATCTTTGTCTGCATATTTCATTTTCTGTAGTTTTTCCCACTTGCTTTTTTTTTTTTTTTACATCACATCACTGCATCTTTCTGTCTTTTTTGCTTCCCTCTGTCACCATATCTCTCTGTGGACAGTGAATGGCCGCTGACTGACGCATCTCTGTGCAGCAGGTGATCAATCGGCCCTCTTTGTTCCTCCCCACAAGGCACCTGGGTGTCACAGTGCACAAGCAGCCATGACACGTGCTTGTGGGTTGAAACCCCCCCACCTCTCAGTTCATGCACTCACAGAAGCACACTTGCTCTTTCTACTGCTAGGCTATCTGTGTGTCCTTCATGTTGATCTTTTCGACTGCTATGCGGATGTTTAGAAAATATGTATCCTAATAATGCAGGATTTTTATTTATTTATAGGTTTACAAGAGTTTCATTTACATCACACTTTGTAAAATCCATGTAAAACTGAGTGTTTTTTCTTATTAATCCACTTTCAGATTATTTAAATTTTCTAAAACTCTCAACTCTACAAATTCTACTCCGCCTGACATGACCATTTAGCACCGGGCTTGGAACTGCCACTGGCTTGTGCAACCTCTTTGGTTGGGGTTTTTGTGAAGGAACATTTTGACACGTGACTAGGAGGAGCTGGCCCTCAGTCACTGACCAATAGATATAATTTTTTCATCATAGATAGACAATAAATCCTATATAAGACCTTGTCAACAGTTTCTGTATGGCCAGCTGGCCAAAGTACTAAAATCTCTAAGATATTTTGAGTACTATTAAGAGTTTTATTTTACACAGCCTTCATCCTTTATAGTCCCACCCATACAACCACAATCCCAGAAACTTGTGACGCTGTGCAAAATCTTCATAAAAACAAAACACAATAATTAACAAATCTCATAAATCCATATTTATATATTCACAATAAAATGTCTCTTAAAGGTTTGACAGGGCCATGTTTATCACAGTGTAGAATCCCCTTTTCTTTTAACAACACTCTGTAAACGTCTGGGCACTGTGGAGACCAGTTGCTGGAGTATTGGGAGGGAAATGTCCTGCTCTTGCCTGATATAGAATTGCTCTGTCTTCTTTGTTGTATTTTGTATTTCAAGATGTGCTAAATATTTTCAATTGGTCTGCAGTGTATTCAGGCCAGTTCGGCACCCAGACGTAACAAAGCAATGCTGTTGTCATAGATGAAGTATGCAGTTTAGCATTGTCCTGCTGAAATATGCAAGGCCTTCCCTGCTGCTCTAAAAGCTGGACATATCTTTCAGCCCATTTCATAGGCACTAATATAACTTAAAAAAAAATCAGAGATTGTACCTGGAAGTCTCCTCATCTCTCTCTTAGTCCAATGAACTAAAGACTTTTTGGATGATACAGCGAACTACTGGTCAAAGACAGAAATTCCTGAGCTCATGCAGTCATGTCCATCACAGAATCTGAGGGCACACTGATTACAGGTCCAATATTGAGTTTCAACCTTGTCCCTTGCTTACAGAGATTTCTCTAATTCTGATTCTGTTGATGATATTATTGACTGTAGATGGTAATATATTCATAGTTTTTGCGATTTTACATTAAAGAACATTATTCTGAAATAAACAATTTGTACATGCAGTTTTCACAGATTGGTAAACCTTTGTCAATCTTTACTTCTGAGATACTCTGACATTATGAACCTGTTGCTAATTATTCTAATTAGTTGCAAACAGTTCTTTCATGTTTATAGTTAGTACCACTTCCTTTTCCAGCCTTTTGTTGCCTCTGTCCCTATCAGAGATGGTGTTATGTTGGACAGGAGAGACTCGCAGAGCACAGCTAAGATGTGCAAGTAGTTGGATGTATATTATTTTGTTAAACCCCAGTCTTCCCCAACTCTAACTTCACCTAATAATTCCTTCCTACTCCAGACCTGCAGGTTGTAGTGATCTAAGTAGTGTTTCTCTTCCAGCTTCTCATTACTCACATGTTGCTGCAGGAAATTGAATCTATTGTATTCGATGTGCATCAACTTGTCACCATCCATGTTGTTTTGAGGTTTTTTTCATTTCTGTCCTAATGTTTTCTTTATTCATTTACCTGCCCCATTCCTGTTTCCTTTGTCCACTCACCTGCCCTTCTTCCTCACATTCACTTACCTGCCCACACCTCCTCTACCATTGACTCCACCCCTGCTCTGTCTCCTGGGCACACATACACACACAGTCACCTAATCAGTCTAACCATGCACACCTGTTCACTCCCTCTTGGCTTTACTCCCTCTGCCAATTAGTGCAATCATATCCACCTGTGTTACTCCCTTTTTAAGCATTTGTGTTTCCCCATAGTTCCCCGCTAGTTTGTCTGTGTTCATGCCCTCAGTCACGATTCTCTTGCCTTTGTTCCCTTGCCTGGACGCCCTGTACCTGATTCCATCTAATCTCTCCCTTTGTCCTGTCTGCCTTCTGCATGTTCCCAGCTTCCTCTGTTTGTTGCTGTTACCTGCCACTTGGTTCTGGATTCTGCCCTACCCAAAGACCTGCCACTCCTGAGTCACTCTCTCAGTTTGCTCCTTTACTTTGTTCCTGCTTGTCTAGTCCTAGATTTTGTTACTTAGCCTGATTTGTCAGTTTGTCATGGTTTAGTTTTAAGTTTGAATTAGGTTTAGGTGTTTCTGCTTTTAGTTCTTGCCACGTTTTCCCCTTGATGTCTTGAAGTCTTGTGTTATTTAAATATTTAGCTTAGTTTAATTAATATTCTTTCTCCTGTTTGTATTTTGTTTCTCTGCTTTTGTGTGGTTTTCTGTTCCTCCCTTTGGGAGTGGTTTTCAATTTACTACTTTACTGCTCTGGATTTGTGCTACCTATGTTAAATTCTGTTCCATTTTATGCCAACCCTCTTTTGTCTTGGTCTGCATTTGGGTCCACCAATTTGATACACAACGTGACACAACTGTAGGTCAAATCATGTCTTAAATGTGCAAAACTAGTGAAAACTCATCATAGTTCATCTTCCAGTAATGTTTTGAAAAGCAATGAATATCTGATGTGTGTTATCACATTAAACATCACACCACTAATACTGGAGTGCCTGTGCCTGTGTGAAACGCGCACTGAAGGACCTTTATGGCACCGTGCCTGTGTATAAATGGCTACACACAGTGTACTCTGGTGACAGAATGTGAGTGAAGTGCAAATGGGCAGACTTTGAACACAGCTCCAAGCTGCTTTTTCAAAACCAGAAAGGGTCACCCTATAGCCATTTCGCTCTGAAGCTGCTTACACCACAAACCTAAAGTATAGCCAAGCCTGAAGCCTGTAAGTGAGGAAATTCTCACAGCTCCACTCTGCCTGCATGCTTTGCTGGGTGCACATACTAATTAATTGCATATGGGCAATGGTGGATATAGTGAGGAACTTTGGCACAATTCTGTGAGCCACATGCATAGCTAATGTGTTCATTGGCATGTAATTATCATCATGAAGCAGAAGTTCAGTGAACTTTCAGTATGTTTTTGGAGCCAGTTTAACACTGAGAGGAGAACATTTGTTTCTTCAGCTTGTAAAGAAAAACAATGATTGGTCAGGACAATTATAAGGAGAGAGGGCAGATTGCCAGCTTTCATAAATTGCTGGGGACACATTCCCTGGTCTCCTACTGAGATTATGTGATTTTCCCTCTTCTGACCCCAGCTGTCATGAAAATCATGACTAAGGATAAAGACATAATAGTACTGCATGTCTAAATAATGGAAATGATCTGGCTGCTAGGATATTAGTGTGTAGCTAGCTAGTTACTGCTGTTGTCTTTGTTACTGCAGCTCAGGAGTCCACTGGTGGGGGCAAGAGTAAGTATATTGTGTCCCGCCTTTGCCTCACAGCTTGAACATTTACCATTTCGGAGAGGGACCCCCATTCTCTCTGTACTAATTATGTGAAACAGTCAGTTTTTGCCAAAACAACCTGGGGGGATATGGATCCTGAGGCAGATTTTCTGCGGCTTCTAGACTTAGACAAGGAGAGGGGTGGAGGAGAGGAAGAAGATGTAAATATGAATCACCTTGGAGAGGGGAGGCTCAATTCTCTCTTGCATCCCGAGAGGTTGACCTGCACGAGGTGTGCAAGCAAGCTGCAGCCAAGCTGATGATCGAGTAGCCCACATTGCTGGATGATAAGGGTGAGAAAAGACATTTTTATCATGGGAAGATCCTGCCTTCTCATCAGATTAACTCAAACCAGCTTATGCCACCTTTTATGTCCCATTCTGGACTTTGGTTTCCTCAATTTACATCTCAGAAATTACAAATTCAGAATCCTCACCCACAACGTCCTGTTTCACCTGATTCGACCAGAGGACTGGTTTACATCAATGGACCTGCACAACGCTTACTTTAGCATAAGGAAATATGCAGCTCACAGCAAATTTCAGAGGTTTGCTTTTCAGGGTATTTGTAGGGTGTAGCCTACAAATATCAGACAATTCCATTTGGCTGTCACTCACTCTGATGGTATTCACCAATTGTGGTGAAGCAGCTCTAAACCCGCTATGAGCCTCAATTCTCAGGGTGTTTGTGTTGGATGATTTTCTCATATGCGCTCCCAATAGTTGCACAGAGTCTTGGGTTTTAGTGTCAGAAGAACCAAGAGCATCCTGATTCCTACTCAGAATATAAATTATTCAGGACTTGAAATAATTTCTGTTTCATTTTGAGTATATCTGTCACAGGATCAGGTGGAAGAATTTCTCCATCGCCCTGCGCTATTTCTCTAGGGAAAATCAATCTCGTTTAGAGCCAGTTCACGTCTGGTGGGGCTTATGGCCTCAGTAATTTCTGTCCTACCGCAGGGCATACTAAGGATGAGGGATTTCCAGTGCTGGGTATCCTCGCTTTGTCTGGCTGTGCATTGTCCTCTCAGTCAGGTGGTGAGGTTTTCCCCAGAATACTTTACCCACAGTTATCTCATACTGTTAATTTTTATTTTATCTTTTTCAGCAGCTGGGGACTGGTGATGTCAGCCTCGCTTCTCTGATATTTACTTCACTGCTGACAGAAGGAGTAACTGAAGCAGAGCGTCACTGACACATGACATTAAGTAAGACAAAGTAAAGCGTACAAGAAAATATATTCCTCTCAGACTTTCAGACACATTCCAATACAGAAAAACAGACGTTCTTCAAATATTCATCCAAAGTCATCTTCTGAAATATCACAAATGTTGCATCACATACAAATCATTGGTAATGGAACATGTCTTTTGTAACTAAAGACCAAATGGCATTAGTTCAGGAATTTCACAGGAGTTTTCCTTCTCCTCCCTCAGTGAAGTGAGTGGGAGAATGGAAAGCATAAAATGTTCATATACCACAGCTTGGCTGTCACTCTTTGTTTTGTTGGTATGCTGAATTTTGCACCACTTTATCACCTTCCCTTGTCTCCTGAGATGATCTGTTCACACAGCCATGAGACAATATTCACTCTAAAAATACACTTGTGTAAACAGGCTGAACTCATTTCTGAACAAGCTGACAAAAGCTACTGGACACTATCATTAATTCAGTTATGATCTGTGAAATATGTATAATTTCATTATGTCTGGATGAATTCAACTGTGCTTGAAATTATATTTATGTGTTATTATAGAAAAGCATCACTTGTGGGTAGCATGTGTTTCTAAACAAATTTCTAAACATTAGGGCTCACAGTATATTCTAAACTTATTAAAATAAGCCACTTAAATAACTGTAGATGTGCAGCAACACATGAGAAAATTGTTTAACCATAAAATCTAAAGCTGTGTTTTTATAGAACCATTTTTGTTTTAGTATAGCTATAAAATGATTAACTTGACCAGATGTCATGACTCAACTTTTATATAACCTCATCTGGATTTATGAAAAATCAACAACACAAGTCTTCCTGTTCTTGATTTAAATATTGTCTGATCAATTATTGTATGAAATGGCATTTTGCTCAATTAACAATGTACCTGGAAAAGTTTAGATTTGATTTAAACTCTGTAAAAGTGTGCATTGTAATTATTAATTTTATTATTATTATTATTATTATTATTATTGTTATTATTATTATTATTATTATTATTATTATTCCCCAGGCTGTGCCAATGTTGATTTGAAGTGATTGAATGAAAATCTCTTAAATGACTCACTGAAAAAAAATGAGTAAGTCTCACAG
>OMLM01018337.1:11787-24391 GCA_900302695.1 Helostoma temminkii | reverse complement strand
AATGTCAAATTGGTAGAGCAGAGCAGGCATCAGTTCTAGGGTCAGTAGTTCATGGTCTGACACCTCCTGGCCATATGTCGAAGTGTCCCATCCCTGGACAACCCACTGCTGTCCAGCGTTGTGTAAGGAAGAGTAAGAAGGAGTTTGAGGTGGGCCTGTGTCTAACAAAAGCCAAGTCAAGTTTCACTATAGGAACTGGATGCTTAGCTTTTAAGTCAAAATAAAGACAAAAAAATCTGTAAATCTTTGCATAGCTCGAGCTGCTTTCTGCAAGTTCCTAAATGAATGTTGGTGCAATTCTAAATTGCATACTTTCATTTTACAATTTGGGCTCTGGATTAGTGCGCAGACTGGGATGTCCTCAAAACGCAACATCAGTGGTTTGATATCTGGCTCCTCTTGGCCAAATGTCAAAGTGTCCTTGGCAAGACCCAAATTAAAGTGTGTACATAGTATTTTCTAAGTGACCATTGCAGATTTCAGTGGGTCAGTTCAGTTGATCATACCCTTTAATGATCAACTGATAGAGGGAAAAACCTTACTATGGGGACAACATTTTTAATTATGTTATATCAAGAACTCTCGTATGACTTTGTGAGGTACTATCTGCTCAATGGTCTACTTTCTACTTTCATCAAAGTGTGTCAGTTTAAATATATCTGTCTTCCTCTGACATTTGGACTTCCCCCAACCTGCTCCACTGATGAAATGCAAAAAGCTGACACTCTTCTCTATTTTTCTCTCTTGTCCTCTCCTTCTTTTGTTTCAAAGAGACACAGGCACAGAAATAAACGATTATTTACACATGCTCTAAGCGCACTCATAAACCACTTCTTAGCCGCTTTCACAGAAAGCTACCCTTGTTTCCACTAAGACAAAATAAAAATTGAATGACTATTCAGTGGATGTGTTCTTCCTCTTTTTGTTTTCTCATGCATGTAGCATTTTCCATTTCTATAAAAACGGCCACAATAACAGGCAGGTTTTAGGAAGTTGTGGCTATTACCTTCCTCTACATTACAACACCAAAATAGGTCATTTTTCTCCCACTGGGCAGGACTGACCCACAAAGCAGTACTACCTGAACTCATAACTTCAGTACAAAACGTATCAGGAAAAGTATCGGGAAAGCACGAATTGGACTTCGTTGTTCTCACTGGTGGACAGTTACGTCAAACACCATATTGCTGCCACCATCTGTTTAGTCATCAATATCACAGTGTTTCTACAAAGTTGCATTTTCACTGTAGACCCTGCAAAGTTAAGCTGATGGTTTCAGGTTTACACACTGTGGAGGTGATTTTGGAAAAGTAATATTTTAGGGATGAGAGGGGCCAACAGTGGTGCAGTTAGTAAAGTGGTCACCCCTTGATCTTAGAGTTGGCGGTTAGCAATCTGACTTCACCTGGCCATATGTTGAAGTCTCCCTGAAGATCCTGAACCCCCAAAATAGCAACAAATTTCCAGCCACTGACTTTGTACAAGCCAGTCCCATGCCCTGTGCAACACTGGGGAGGGTTGCGTCAGGAAGGCATAAAATGTGTGTCAAATTACACATCTAAATAAGTCACTTTTCACTGGTAATTTCTTTCATTCAATCAGTTTGAGCTTTAAACTTCAGCACTGGTCATCTCCCCCAACGCCAACACACACACACACACACATGTTTTCAGCTTCCCAACACCAGTACATACAAAAAAGAAGAGAAGTAAAAAAGAACACGTCCAGAATCAGTCTTAAAATCTATGAACCGTGCTTCCAAAATAAGCTATTCTTAGGGAAGAAAGCAGATTACTTTTCTGCTTGTGTTTTTATGCGGATTTCCAGTAAATTCTAGATTTCATTTAAAGTCATTCCCCGATTACCCAAGAAACCCGTCATCCCTGAGTAATCAGATTTTTTAACTGCATGTAAACGCAGAGAGTAAGAGAGGGACGTTTTCAGTTTTAGCTGCCTTATTTAGACATCGTCTCAGCCTTGTGACCATCTACTGTAGTAGTAACCTCAGTGGTCAGTGTTGTATCATGCATTTTGCAACACTGACTGCTGAGGTGGCTTTTTTCACGTCATACAAGCTTTTCAAGTCAGGAAAATGTACTTTCCTTGAGATGACACTTCTTACTATAAATAATAGAACCAAAGTTCAGTGGGTAGAGTGGTCTCCCATTGGCCCCTAGGTTGGCAGATTGAGGCCCATCGCATGGTATGTTGAATCCAGAGCTGACTCCCTGTCCAAAATTCAGCCATTGGCCATCAGCCATTAAAGTTACACAAGGCAGTACACTCTGGTCCTAAGCCTGCAAATTGTACATACAACAGAATATCAGGCTTGTCCATCATAGGGGGTATTTCACCTTTAAACTTTCCTTTTATATTTTAAGATCATTTTAACTCTCATACTCACCTCACTAAAGAGTAAATACTTGGAAGTGAGTGTGGGAATGTATGAATGTGTAAGATCGACATGGGCACCCTTTCAACAAGGGCCCCTAATACAGTGGGCGGTGCCTTCCTGTGTCCAAGAACCAACTTCAAGTCAAGTCAAGTCGAGTCAAATAGGCTTTATTGTCATTTCAACAATTTACAGGGCAGTACACACTGAAACGAAACAATGCTTCCCCGGGACCAAGATTACATTAGACAACATAAATTAAATAAAAAATGTACACATGCTCTAAAACTAAAAAAACGTGTAAACACTGTCATTGAGGTAGACAATGGCGTGCAAAAAGAGCAGTTTGTGCAGAGTTTGTTAAGAGTGTGTGAGCATATGTATGTATCAGTCCAGTTCTTTTGTGTTGAGGAGTCTGATGGCTTGTGGAAAGAAACTGTTATGCAGTCTGGATTTGATGGCCCAAATGCTTCTGTACCTCTTTCCAGATGGCAGGAGAGTGAAGAGTGTGTGTAAGGGATGTGTGTGTGGTCAGCCACAGTGTTGTTGGTCTTACGGACGCAGCGTGTGGTGTAAATGTCCATGACAGAGGGAAGAGCGGCTGCGATGATCTTCTCAGTTATTTGCTGTAGGGTCCTGTGATCCGAGGCGATACAGTTCCCAAACCAGGCAGTGATGCAGCTGCTCAGGGTGCTCTCGATGGTCCCTCTGTAGAAGGTTGTGAGGATGTGTGGTGGAAGCTGTGCCTTCCTTAGTTTTCTCAGAAAGTAAAGACACTACTGGGCCTTCCTTGTTATGGAGCTGGTATTGAGGGACCAGGTGAGGTTCTCTGCCAGGTGAACACAAAGGAATTTGGTGCTCTCTACGATCTCCACGGAGGAGCCATTCAGCAGGGAGCAGTTATGTTGTGTCCTTCTGAAGTCAACAATCATCTCTTTTGTTTTGTCTACATTCAGAGACAGGTTGTTGACTTTACACTAGTCTGTTAACTTCTCCACCTTCTCTCTGTATGCTGACTCGTTGTTCTTGGTAATGAGACCTACCACGGAGGTGGTACTTAATGATGTGGTTTGAGCTGTGCATTGCTGCACAGTCGTGGGTCAGCAGGGTGAACAGCAGGAGGCTGAGCACACAGCCCTGAGGGGCCTCAGTGCACAGTATGATGGTGTTGGAAGTGCTGTTCGTGATCCAGACTGTCTGAGGTCTTCCAGTCAAGAGGTCCAGGATCCAGTTACAGAGGAAAGTGTTCAGGCCCAACAGGCTCAGCTTCCCTATCAGGTGTTGAGGAATGATAGTGTTGAATGCTGAACTAAAGTCTATGAACAGCATTCGTACATAGGAGTCCTTGTTTTCTAGGTGAGTGAGAGCTAAGTGGAGTGTGGTGGAGATGGTGTCGTCGGTGGAACGGTTTGAGGGGTACGCGAACTGCAGTGGATTCAGTGTTACAGGCAGCAGGGTCTTTATGTGCCTCATGACGATCCTCTCAAAGCACTTCATGATGATGGCAGTGAGTGCAATGGGATGGTAAACGTTGAGGCAGGACACAGATGTTTTCTTCGGCACGGGGACAATGGTCGTTGTCTTGAAGCACTGTCAATGTCTGTGAAAACATCTGCCAGTTGGTCTGTACATTCTCTGAGCACTCTGCCAGAAATATTGTCTGGTCCTGCAGCGAGCTTTCCTCACGTCAGCAGTGGAGAGTATCTGGAAGGAGGTGTGGTCTTCCTCGCTGTCACGTTCTGTGCTTTGATTTGCACCTATTCTAATAAAATATTCACTCCAATATCACCATGTAATTTAATGTAAAACTACAGATCATGTTGTTATCATTGGCATCATAGTGCTTAGTTTGGGAAATGACACATCGCCAGACTTAGACCACATTTGCCCTCACTAAAAAAGCATAACCCACTAGTCTGGTGATGCAGCGGGGGTCTTGCAGGGTCTACAAGCATCACGTCATCTGAAAAGATAATGGCTAATACATGCAAGCACACATTCTTGTTAGATTTCTGTGTAATGTGAAGGCTGATTTTCAAAATCTTTTCCTTGTAAATATAAGTTGCTGCCAAAACACCATTTCAGAGCATTATAAACCACTGAGTAGTGTTTTGGTGTGTGGCAACTCTTCCAATCTTCTTATGGATCACTCAGACTGGACTATCTGGAATTTATGTTTCATACCTATAAAACCCATCACAGTGCCACCAACACAACTACCGGTGTTGTGCTGCTGAGCTGTTTCCAGTGAAAACACCCACTCATCTGTAATATGAACATATTGCTCTCTAAACTGGGCCAATTTCACTTGCCCTTATCTCACAGTATCTCTTCTGCTTTGAGGAACAAAGGTGAGGCATGTTGGGAAATGTCATTTTGGGCTGGGGTATAAAGTACTGACTGTATGAGTCTATGTGGAGAAATGCAACATAAAGTATGCAAAGTATGAACTGCGACAACAGCATGAATTACGTGGGAATGAGCAACATGACCTAAAACTGCTGCAGCAATGTGACTTGATCAGCAGAACAAATGTGGCTTTGTCAGGTTGTTTATTCAAAACTTACTGGACAGACTGCTACAGTATGTGGTACAGTTACTCATTGTTAAAGTGTTTTAATTGAGTAAATGTAGTGATCCACTAATTTCTCTCTAGTGTCACTACCGTGTTTGGATTTGGTATGAAAAGGTAAAAAGTTATAACTACCATCCTTCCTTTCTTCCTTCCTAGTTCCAGCATCTAGTCAAACTTTAAATGCACATTAGCATGGAGATGTTAGCATTCAGGCCGAAGCACAGCCTATCTGAGTAACAAATTTGACTGCAGTTGTTTATTAAGCTAAAAAGAAAGGTTACGCTATTCATGAGGATGTTTTATACACCAATTAGATGTTACCTGTTGTCTCTCGCCTTCTGTCTCGTTCCATACTCCTCCACAGTTTTTTTTTCTTTCTCTTGCTTCACCCACCTTCTCTGACATTCTCATAAACCACAGCTCTCATTTCAAGCTCTCTTTCCCCCCACATACTTGCTTTTCTCTTTCTATTTCTTGTTCCATCTTAAACAGAGTATACATATGGCAGACACATGTCAGTTGTTGGTCAGACAGCTCTATAAATCCCGGACTATGGGACACCATAGAAAGGACTTTAAAAGGTTGCTGGGAAGAAACTCTTCAATTGAAAAACTTTTTTTAAACATTATATCATTAAGATGTGGCCAACAAAGGTATCTTCACTTTAAAAGGCTAAAAAAGCATTTTGCCACATTGATATTTGGCATTTCGAGAAAGATTAACATACCAGCACTTGTCTTACTTGATGATGTAATTGCATCATCATTGTAAGACACACACAGACACACTAAATCCACGTCTAGTCTGTCTCAGAGACACCGCTTGAACAAACCCAACTCAACGTTATCAAGGTTCTCATCATCGTTATCGCTGCTATACATTCATTTCCTGCCACTGACACATTCATAAATTACTCTGAAAAAGAGGCTTTTTAATTACATCACAGCTCTCGACGAATGCTAATTCATAGAAGAACTTACTTGTTATTCTGTGAAGATCTCTTCCCCTTTCTTGACAATTTCTTAATACACGAACAGTGGTTTCTATATCTGTAGACTCATGCCATACTAAAAACATTTGTTTCCCTTTTAAAACATGTCTGTCTTGTCAAAGAATCTATGGTGACGAACTGGAAAAGTTTCTGAGCAAAGAAACAAACTAATGTGGTTATGTGGTTTCCCTTACGGTAGTATCTTGGTGACACGTTATCCATGTTTCATCAAGTGTGAAACGGGGTGGAAACCCATTTTTTAGTGTTGGCCTGTTTTATCTTGCCCTGCTTTACACTTTCCGTTCCCCTTTTTCTGCAGTTCATGCTTCGTATTTCTCATTACTAACAGGCATAGTAGAGTTAACTATTGCCTTGAAAATATTTGTTATCACGTGTGCTGGGAAGTAACATGTGTTCTTTCCCAGAGCAGAAATGAGAATGTCAATAATTACAAATAACTTCTTCAAACCCCCTAAGATATAAATGTAAATGTATAAGATGTGACCTGTCCAGGGTGTACCCCGCCTCTCGCCCGTAAGCTGGCTGGGATAGGCTCCAGCACACCCGTGACCCCTGCGGGGACTAAGCGGTATAGAAGATGAATGAATGAATGTATAAGATGTTTGTGCCCTACAGGGAACAAGCTTGATTCTGTCCAGAAAATTAAAAAAAATAAAAACTACATGTATGGTTTTACATGGGATTTTTTGGGGGAATATTTCTTGAACAGAAGTCAGGCAACTGTGAAGTCACCAGTTACAGTTATCAGTTCGTATCAGTTTGTACAGATTAAACAAATGTAAATCCGGTAAAGCTTTTGTAGAGTGGACTTTACAGTGCATTTTTGTTTGAAACAAAGACTGTAGATCCTTCCTTATCACTCATTTTACAGTTGAATCACACAAGGAAGGAATCACATTACAGCCAGTATAGACAGGAAAAAACTTCAACACCCAATAGCACTTGCGTCATTCATGCACATTTGCTCTACAGAGTGTGTAACTTCTACTTTGTTCTTTGGTGCCCCCCAGAGGTAATACTGCTGTAATCAAGACTAATCAAGATATGATGTAATTTGTTTATCAACATTATTGAAATCTTTCTTTGGGCTTCATTTCACTGATGTTTACTGATAATTTCTTATACATTTGTTATTCTGGTTGACACTTTAGTGGATGAAAATGGGAGAAGTGCCTAGTAACACATTTCCCATACACTTCATGCCAAATGACCTTTAACTTCAGTTTCTTGTAATCTAGAATGAAACTTCTGTTATGACAACAGCAGCTCTCACATCTGTTAGTGTGTGGTGGTCTCTGACATGACATCCATTAAAAACTATGAGTCATTTTGTTTAAAATATTGCTTAACACCATTATTCATGTTTGCAGGTGATTCATTTGATGTAATTTCAAAACAAAACAACAAAACTCTGACATTACTTTACTTGACACAAATGTCAATCTACTTTAATGGTGTCAAAGGTGTTGTCACTGGGAACCTAACGCTCATATTAACATTATTCAAGTCTGTTATGAGTTGAAAATGGAAATATCTTACCACAGACTAAGAGACTTGTCTTAGAGTACTGTTTGTTCTACTTATTCTAAACCTACTGCCTGTCTTAAAACAAGACAGCTGAAAAGCTAGTAGATTATCAGAAAAAAATGATGTGATTGTCATTTTGACAAAAATGGTAAACTACCTCTAACAACTGTAGTAATGAGATAACTAATCTTTATCACATCAACACACTCACCAGTTTGGACCAGGAATATGCGTCTACTGCCTGAAGCTGGAGCTGCAGAGATGGAGACTCAGGTTTACTCCTTTGCGTTGTGTATGACACCCAGAGTAAACAGCAGTGTAATACTAACTCAGAAATGGCCTATAACTAACAAGAGGCTCCTTTATGCTAAATGAGGAAGAAAAACGACTGCTTCCCTTTTCTTGTCCATGAGACGGATATATCTGACTTATGACAGTTTAGACGTTTTTTTATGTCATAGTCATTTGACTTTGTTCAAACTTTGTACCCATTTTTGGCCTTGTACAAGAAATGAACTTATTTCCTAAAGTAAGATAGCATGTGTCACAGCAGCAATACAAATGGGAGCACGTTGGTAGCTGAATAACCACATAACCACAACACCCTCAGTCTGAGTAACCCTAGGTTTCTTCATAGCGTCATAGAGTCATAGCTGTGTTGAGCCCAGTATTCCCATAACTCTTAGTAGCAATGACAATGAATTACTTTACAAATAAAATTATTACCATTAGAGGAAAAATTGATCAGATCAACCCTGCAGCTAGAATGAACAGACCTGAAAGCTCTAAATTTGTTTATCAGACGTCAGTGTTACGTAGACCACTTCCTCCCTGCAGATCATGCTGAGTTAACCTTAATCATTAACTCATTTAAACTATCAACCTGTCTCTTAGATCCCATCCCAACTAGACTGCTCAAAGAAGTGTTGCCTTTAATCAGCATGTGCGTGTTAGATCAGATCAACTCATCTTTACTAACAGGTTATATACCACAGGCCTTTAAACTTGCTGTAGTTAGACCCTTACTTAAAAACTAACCCTTGACTCTGGGATTTTAGTAATCTATTGACCGATATCCAATCTGCCTTTTATATCTAAAATCCTTGAAAAGGTAGGTGCAATTATTAATTATTAAGCAGTTATGTGACCACCTGCCCAGGAATAACCTGTATGAAGATTTCCTGTCAGGATTTAGAGTACATCATAGTACAGAAACAGCTCTGGTGAAGGTCACTAATGATCTTCTATTAGCTTCAGACAATAGTTTCCTCTCTGTTCTTGTCTTATTAGATCTCAGTGCTGTGTTTGACACCAATTTGTTCATGTTAATGATGAGTCTTCCATGCAGACAAAAGTTAGTTATGGAGTTCCACAGGGTTCCGTGCTTGGACTGATACTTTTCACTTTATACATGTCTCCCCTAGGCAGCATTATTGGGAAACATTCTATAAACTTCCATTGTTATTTTAATGACACTCAACTATATTTAGTCATTAAACCAAATGAAACAAATCAATTAGTCAAACTTCAAAATGTTTAAAAGACATAAAGGCCTGGATGTCCTGCAATTTTCTACTTCTCAATTCAGACAAGACAGATGTTATTCTATTTGGGCCCAAAAGCCTCAGAGATACAATGTCTAATCATATAGTTACTTTTGATGATATAGCACTGGCGTCTAGCACTACTGTGAGGAATCTTGGAGTTATCTTTGACCAGGATATCTCCTTTAACTCATATATTAAAGAAATCTCTAGAACTGCCTTCTTACACCTGAGGAATATTTCTAAAATTAGAAGCATCCTGTCTCAAAGTGATGCTGAAAAACTAGTCCGTGCATTTGTTACTTCTAGACTGGACTACTGTAATTCCCTCCTAATAGGATGTCCCAGTAACACATTAAAAAGCCTCCAGCTGACCTAAAATGCTGCAGCCAGAGTTCTGACTGGAATTAATAAGAGAGATCATATTTCTCCTACATTAGCTTCCCTCCATTGGCTCCCTGTAAAATCCAGGATAGAATTTAAAATTCTTCTCCTCACATATAAAGCACTTACTGATCAAGCCCCTTCATATCTTAAAGACCTTATAGTAACATATCATCCCAGCAGAACACTTCCCCCACAGAGTGCAGGTCTACTTGTGGTTCTACTACTTGAATTGAGTCCAGCTTTTTGCATATGACACCCTCTCTCTTTCTCTCACTCCCCATGATTCCCATCTGCCTGTACACTACCAAATAAAGGGAGAAGGCAGGATAAAATTTGCAATGTTTGACCAGCAAGCATTTTAATTTAATCAGGAGAGAAATAAGAAGTAGTGATTAAATTATGGCTTATTGTCCAAGTCCACAGAAATGAAAGAATTTGGTACTTAAGCCCCATAGTGAATAAGACTTTGATAGTAACAGAATGACCAAGATAATAAAGGCAACACAGATATGATCATTAGTGGAAAAAAGAGATGGAAGGTGAGGAGACTCATTTGTCTCATTAGACAGAGACCAATATAGGAGTGAGACACCTAGAGTCAGTTAATTGAATTGCAAGAGGAGAGAGAGATTGTGAATAGTGTCATCCGTATTGAACCTTCACCATAGCTTCATTAGGCCACACTAGCAAAGTGCAAACATAGCTCAAGATTTAAAAATTAAAAACTTCATTAAGAAAAATATTCAGACTCTGCTGTGGCACTAGGGTAGCATCCTGTTTGCTTTGGTTTTTGTAGAACCTGACTCGAGTCCACTGGTGTTCCCAGAAGCACAGTAAACAATTGGTAAATAGAAGATGTTTTGTAAATCACAGTGGCTCTAGAGTTGTCCATCCAGTCTGTCTGGTACCAGGTCTTATTGCTTTTAATGCTATGCAAGGCTTATATTCTGACTTTAGCATATCAATCCAGGTGTCAGGCAAATGTGTAAGTAGCCACAGAAAACAACATATGTTTTTTAATTGCCATTTGACAATTTGACAGTAAAATATGTTTACTAGTGAGGGGTCATTCAAAAATAATTTAAGTAATAAGTCACAAAACGTTGCTGACATTTTGTTTTGGTTGATTTATTTATTTATTTTGCTGGAGAGAAAGTGTTTCTTTCACTGGTGGATATGTTATTTTGAAAGGAAAGGAGACACTCTTGAGGCAATGCAATAATCAGCAATCTGAACACTCAGCTCTCAGGTGCAATGTCCAAATGTCAAACTTAACACGTCTGCCACACTAGACTCTTCTCTATGGTCATTTCTATGTCCTTTCCATCAAACTAAAATACCTTCCAAATATACATACAAACATACATTAATGAGGATTATGAAATTTCAACATTTCCCGTGCCGCTGTAATTCAAGGTGCATCTCTACTTTAATTCCAACATTTGCTTTACAGCTGTAAACAAACCAATCATGTTTTAAAACTGATTGAAAAGTCAAGTTTAGTGTTCATGTTTTGCTGGTTCTTCAGTGTGTTGGTCTCTGTTTGGGTCATCATGTGTTTTCTATATTAAAGGAACAGTCTGACTTTTGGGGAAATTTGCACATTTGCTTTCTTGTTTAAAGTTAGATGAAAAAACTTACACCATTCTTATCTGTAAGCTAAATATGAAGCAAGAGCAAGCAGCTGGTTAGCTTAGCTTAGCATCTACCTTTGAAATGGCCTACATGGCATAAGATACTTTTTTACTTTTTTGTGTGTGTCAAGTAAACAAGCAAGATATGACCTGTTAATGAGTAAAGTACTGAGACGCTGGTAGGTGCACTGGATAAACTAGTTTTCCTCTGTTTCCAGTCTGTTCTAAGCTAAGCTAACCTGCTGTTGGCTATAGCTACAAAACAGCCTATAGAACCTACAGACATGAAAGCAATATAAATTCTAAACTAACTTGCAGCAAGAAAGCAAATAAGCAGCAAATATTTCCAAAAAGGTCAAACTATACCTTTAAACTTGAGCAAACCTTCCTCAACAACAGGCTAACATCATCCCTCTTTTCTTGTCGTCTGGTCCAGACACAAATGCACCTCTTCCTGTACTTCCCAGCCAATCACAAATGTTTCCCTCGTCCTTCAGATATAACGTCTTCGGGCACTGCGCGGGTGTACCACTCTGACCACCCACCATCGTACACCGACACCCCTGGGTGGCCGCACTCGTGGGCTGCTAGTGCCACATGACACGCAACCACACCTGAACCACACAAGGCGCAAATGGGACGGTTCAGGTCCACACCGGCTTTGTTGAAAAGAGCCTGGAGTTGTTCCTTGGGCAGGAAGTGACCCGATGGAGATAGGAATGCGTGGAAAGGTATGCTGACAGAACTGGGGATGTGGCCTGGTTCTGTGTCTGTCAATTAGAAAAGAGAAAAAAGAGGATTTGTTTATAAGTTAGACCAGTGAACATGCATCTCAAATGGGCCAAAACAAAGGAGTAAATTTAGATAATGATTAATATGATGGCTCATTTAAATGAGGCTGCTCCAGGACAGAACATTTAGTAACTATGCCTTATCTACTGTGACTAGTCAAAATGTCTATGGATAAAAAATGCTCTGACGCTTGCTGCAGACCCCTGACAGTGCAGTGTGACAGTAAATTCATGCAGGCAAACACAACTGTGAGCTCTACGTGCATCAGAGAGGTCAGAGGGCATAAAAGTGTTCACTGCTGCACCAAACTATCAACTGCTCGGCAATATTTAACCAGAAGAGAAGGATAAGCTTGGTTTAAATAAAACCAGAGAAGACAAAGTCTTCCAGAGGAGGTCAACCATTTGAATGACAATCAGACAGTGTTAACATGTTGAGCAACTTTCAAACACTGTTGGGTGGTGATATTAGAACAGACACAGTATTCGACAAGTATTTTTGGAGTGATATTAGAGACTGGTCTGTAGATTAATTAACTACAGGCCGAATATTATTTGAACTATTTTCAATAATACCAGTTTTTGGCAGAAACATCTTTATTAAATGTATCAATGAGTGTTCACTGCTAAGACTGCTTTTAGTACAGTTTGTACGTGTGTGAGTGAGCATGTGCACCTGTGTCAATGAGAAGTCAGTAGAATAAGATACAGCATGTATTGGTGTCTTATCACTATATATTTA
>OMLM01018297.1:0-10845 GCA_900302695.1 Helostoma temminkii | reverse complement strand
GAAACAGGTAGGGGAAAGAGTGGTCTGTCAAAAAGGGCGCAGGTGGGAAATGTGTCGTCTCCTGAAGGAGGGACACGTCCTGCGTGTGCGGATTAGAACAGGAATCTGCTGAAGGCACATGGTTAGATAGGAAAGTCTGGAAACAATAGGAAAAAAGTGCGAGATACAAAGAAATAAAAAATACAAACACTGTGTCCTTGCTCGATGGACTCGCGCAGGTAGACTCGCTGGTCTTTACACACTTCGGTCTTCACACAAAGAGGTCCATAACAAAGGCTGACACTTCCGCTGACGCTCCAGCAAAATTTACCATTGAAATAAGTCTTTACGGCTAAGACCGCCCCCTCGTTGGAGCCAAACAAATTCTAAGCTTTTGATAGGTCACAGGTGTGAATGCTTCCTGACTGAAACTACAGCTGCAGCAATCAACACCAGCTGACCAAACAACCACCACTTAGCACAACACAATCAAAAGGCAAACAGAAACTTAGATACCTACCAGCAACAGATTTAATCAAATAGCACTTACTTGTATAGTTCCTATTCCTGTCCTAGTCTGAATGCTTGTCCTGTGTATCTTATTACTGCTATGCAGATGATATTCTGTTATACATCTTTTTTATCTTTTAAGTGTTACGTTTTAAGTGTCTTTTAATCTGGCAAAACTATCCATTTTACATGACTGCAAAAATTGGATGTGTGATAGCTTTTTACAGCTTAACAGTGGTAAAACTTAAGTCCTCTTTTGTGCTCCCGCTAGCCTTGTTCCAAAGGTGCAGGCTAGCCTTGGTTCCTTCTCCTCATCTAGGAAATCCTCAGTCAGAAATCTTGGTGTAATTTTTCACCAGGCTCTGACTCTGGACCAACAAATAAAAGGTTTGACTCGTTCATGTTTTTCCCAGTTGAGGAATATTGTCAAACTCAGACCCATAGTGTCTTAGACTGAGATGGAGATGATTTTTCATGCATTTATTTTATCTAGTCTAGACTATTGTAACTCTCTTTACTTGTCTTAGCAAAATATATCTGGATCGCTTGCAACTGGTCCAGAATGCTGCTGCTAAGCTCTTAACCAGGTCCTCTAAGTGGAAACAGGTGACACCAATCTTCTCTCTTTATATTGGCTCCCAATTAGTTTTGTCGTTTGCGAACAAAATGGCTCTCAGAGAGCGAACGATTTTTCTGTTCCGGTCGTACGTGATCGCTCAACTACATGATATGTGGAGGGGGAGGGTCGAGCGGATCTTACAAAAGAGCCAGAATTCCCATCACTACTCTTAGTTAAATTCAGAATTCAGTTCAATGTAATTGTTTTCAGATTGGTCAGGCACCTGTGTACATTAGATCTACTACAACCGTACGTCACCAGCAGGTCGATATGGTCAACTTATCAGGGTCTGTTAGTTGTTCCAAGTTCCAGGGTCAAAACTAAAGGTGACTGTTCTTTTAAAATTGTGGTTCCAAAACTCTGGAATTCTCTGCCATTAGATTTAAGATCAGTGAACTCAGTGGAAACATTTAAAAAGCAACTCAAGACCTATCTGGTTAGACTGTTTAGCATTTGGACTTTAACAGTGTTTAACTCCCACCCTTTAATTTCCGTACCCCACAAATGTTACTTGTTTGTCTGTTTTTATTCTGCGGTGTGAAACACCTTGTAATGTCTGATCTAGAAAGGTGCTGTATTAATATATACTCTACTTACTTACTATAGAGCCTACAGATCCAAAAATGGATACAAAATAACTTACCTCAGATTAATCTGTTACTGTAGATCTCTATCTCGCTCCGTACTATGGGTTGTGATCTCATAGCTCGCCAGTGTTGGTTGTAGTTATTAAATGTGTTAAATCTTTCAGAGAATAACTGACAGTGCCCGGTTGTTAAGGATTAAGACAGGAGTCTTTACTCAGAGCACACAACAATTTTTTCTGCCAAATGGCAGGAGCGAAAAAGTCAGACTGGAAGCATCTGGGTCCAACCAGTCATCATGACCAAATCTCATTCATGCCTAGCTGCACAGTCAGGCCTTAAAATTATCATTATCAACCCCACACAGTTAGAATATGGCTTAGCACATCAAAGAAATCGTACAGTCCTACATGACAGTGATACTGTTCTTTAGTCCAAGGATTTGGGAGAAATCAGTTACCGTCCATGAATGTTGGTCTGTTATCTCCTCTGGTGTCATATATATTTTGACAAAGTAAAAAGATTCCCATTCATTCATCAGAGGTTAATTAATGAAACAAATATTGTAATTAAAATTTTAAAGCCAAGAATGCAAGTGAAAATGTCTCATGCTAACAGCGTGACTGAAGGTGATGCTGAGTGTGACTTTAAAATAACACCCACATACAGCGGCAAGTGATAGGTACGTGTATAACAAGAAGAGAGGACAAAAGTATTCCAACATTCCATCCTTAGTTGACAGTACAGTGAAATATCCAATAAGCTAATGTAACATAGTTAAATTCTGCTAAATAGCATAACAGTAAAGTTGTACCAGCATGTAGTAGTAGAAGCACGGGATTGTGGGTAATCCTCAAAAGCGCAGAGGATTTTCCAGAGAAAGTAACGTATCTGTGAATGTATCTGTGGGCCAAAAATGTTAACTTAATTGTAAAGCATAGTTAAAAGTTAAACTAACAGCATGGGGATAGATAATAATTGTCCTACAATAATTGAGCCTATGATTTTGTTAAGTTGATTTTGTGTGTTTTTATTGCCAAATGAAATGTCAATTTTCCGACTCGAAGCTAACTAGCTGTAAGCTGTAAGCAGTTAATGGATGGATGGATAGCCAAGCTGTCATAGAAAAAGAGACTGGTTGATAGTGATGCTGCAGACATCCTTACTGTAAAAAATTTCCACTTTCTTTCTATACACCCGCCAAAATTGTAAAATATCGAGCAAGACAGTTTGAATTGTTCCGAGTTTGTATTATGATTATTTTAAAGTTTTTGACAAAAAATTACACAATAAGATTCTCACAAAAAACAGGCATGCATGATTGGAAAGAAAATCTGAAGTGCATTGTTACAAATAAATAAAGTACAACATGACCTTTGACACTGATAAAACTCTATGTAGGCCGATACATTTCTGCGCCTTTTCTCTTTACATTACATTATGCTCTGTATAAAGCTGCTGTGTTAATTTTGGAGGGGTGGGAGGTCAGCACAAATACTATTGTTGGCTTGACAGTAGCCATGACAACAGCACCAGGAGGAATGCAGTGATGAGATTTATCTTGTGTGCAACTCCAGTTGAAGCTGTAAATGACAGCAAAAGCCATTACTTTAGCAAATACATGTGCACCTTCTAAATATTATTGCAAATGGTACTCAGTATTACTTACACATGCCATCCACTGTTATTGAGCTACTTTCAATGTCAAAGCCAGTGACGTTTGAAGATCCACTAATCAAAACATCTGCAATCTGAGTGTCATTAGGAACAGATGTGCCGTTAAAGGTAAGGTTCATGTAGTTGATGACTGATCCAGAACTGTGGAAGGAGTAACATAAATATTGTTTGAAACATCACAAGTCATCACAAGACACAGGGCACTACTGTTAAAATGTCATAAAATAAAAAGTAAAAGTAACAAATTACCTGAATCTGAAAACTGTCATTAAACGGAAGGTATAGGGGAATGCCCTTTGGTACCAAGGCTGAATCTGTAGAAACAAAAAAATACTTTGTATATAAACACATTTTGCCTAGTTTCTAGCTTAGGTCTTTCTTGTACCTTGATATACTCACAACTGAACTTGTAACTGAATCTCTGAATTTTGGGCACTAGGAATACCACTACTAAAGTCGAATATGCTGTATGTGGATTAGTGCAAATGCATGTATGTAGTGTCTTTTTAGATAGAAATCTTGGATTTAAAAAAAGGATAAAAATCTTGACCATGTGTTACAAAGTCTGATTTCAGTCCTGGCTCAATTTTGAGCAAATTGGTAGTTATTGCACTTTGGCTTTGTAGGGCAGTATGGGTTTATGAGATTTGTAAATAATTTAATTCTGTCTTTATAAGACTAGACAGTATGGCATCAAAAGGTTTAAACATGTTTACAATTTCGCTTTTTTCAGCTTTATTAAATATTTCTGTAATGATACATATTATACATATTCAGAATTTGTTAATTGGCAATTTTCTGATAAAAGACATATAGTAATATCCTGTTCATGAAATGAAAAATGAGAATAGTTTATTGTTGTCCTATGTCAGGTTGTGGTTATGCTGTAAATCCTGACTGTTGGTAGTACAGGACTCACAGTGAGCTGTTCTAAAATCCTGAGTTCTCAACTCTCCTGCTGTGCTTCTCCAATCCTGCCTGCAGTTTACTGCTATATGGGTTGTGTTAGATGCCCAACAGTTTTGAAGCGAATCAATAGTTCACTGTCTACTGCGCTCATTGTCTCTCTCTTTCTCTCACTGTGTCCCAATAAAGTCATGTAGCAGCCCACCTTCAAACATTCTGGTTCTCTTACTAATATTGTATGACATGTGTCTTAGATACGATAATGTTTTTTTTTTTTAACTTACCTGTTCTGTTATAGTTGCAACTCGTTTTTTAAAATTAGCAGATGATGAATCCAGCAAGTCCACTGTAAATATGTCTTTAACAGATCTGAAAGTCACCAGCCTTGTTGTGAGTGTTACAGTGGTAGTGGTAGATGTAGGTGCAGCAGTAGTGAAACTGGTAGTTGTAGGTGTAGCAGTTGTAAAACTGGCAGTTGTAGTCTTAGCAGTTGGAGGTGCAGTGGTTGTAAGATTGACAGTTGTAAGATTAGTAGTTGTAGATACAGCAGTGGTAAGATTGGTTGGTGTAGATGCAGTGGTGGTAAGACTGATAGTTGTAGCTGCAATATTTGTAAGATTGGCAGTTGTAGCGGGTGTAGCAGTTGCAGTGGTAATTTCAATTGCAGCTGTAAAAAAAACAGTAGAAAAACATTATTTAAGCAAATACATGTGCAGCATTTCAATTTCATACACACATTACTCAGTATTACTTACATGTGACATTCACAGTTATTGAGCTAACTTGAATGTCGAAGCCAGTGACATTCGAAGCTGCATTGACCAAAACATCTGCAATCTGAGTGTCATTAGGAACAGATGTTGCGTTGACAAAGTTAACGTCTATTGAGTTGATGACTGAGCCTTCTCTGTGGACAAAGTAGCATAAATGTTGCTTTAAATATTACAACTAGACCACTACTTTTAAAATGTCACAGTAGAAATTAACAAATTACCTGAATCCGATAACTGTCATGGACTTAAAGGTAGAAGGGAATGTCATTTGGTACAAAGGCCGAAGCTGTAGAAGCAAAAAAATACATAGTATTTAAGCACTTTATAACTATATGGTTATACATTGCTGTTGTCTTTGTGTACCATGATGTAACTTAATTTCAGAAATATAACTTATTTTTTGCAGTAGCCAATAGACTAATAACTTTTTTTTTGTATCTTACTTGTATTCTATGAAATATGTCTTAGATACAATAATGGTTTTATGAAACTTACCTGTTCTATTATAGTTGCAACTCGTTTTTTAAAATTAGCAGATGATGAATCCAGCAAGTCCACTGTAAATATGTCTTTAACAGATCTGAAAGTCACCAGCCTTGTTGTGAGTGCTACAGTGGTAGTGGTAGATATAGGTGCAGTAATTGTAGGAGCAGTGGTTGTAAGGTTGGCAGTTGTAAATACACCAGTTGAAGGTACACCGAATGTAATATTGGCAGTTGTAGATAGACTAGTTGAAGGTGCAGCAGTTGTAAGGTTGGCAGTTATAGATGCACCGGTTGGAGGTGCACCAGATGTAAGATTAGCAGTTGTAGATAGACCAGTTGGAGGTGCAGACAGTGTAAGATTAGCAGTTGTAGATAGACCAGTTGGAGGTGCACCAGATGTAAGATTAGCAGTTGTAGATAGACTAGTTGGAGGTGCAGCAGTTGTAAGATTGGCAGTTGTAGATGCACCGGTTGGAGGTGCGCCAGATGTAAGATTAGCAGTTGTAGATGCACCGATTGGAGGTGCACCGGTTGTAAGGTTGGCAGTTGTAGATAGACTAGTTGGAGGTACAGCAGTTGTAAGATTATAGCTTGTAAGATTAACAGTTGGAGATACTCCAGTTGAAGGTACAGCAGTTGTAAGACCGGCAGTTGTCGATACACCAGTGGTAAGATTGGTTGTTGTAGGTGCAGCGCTTGTAAGATTGGCACTTGTAGATGCACCAGTTGAAGGTACAGCAGTTGTAAGACCGGCAGTTGTAGATACACCAGTGGTAAGATTGGTTGTTGTAGATGCAGTGGTGGTAAGACTGATAGTTGTAGCTGCAACATTTGTAAGATTGGCAGTTGTAGCGGGTGTAGCAGTTGCAGTGGTAATTTCAATTGCAGCTGTAAATAAAACCGGAGGAAAAAAATATTATTTAAGCAAATACATGTGCAGCTTTTCAATTTCATACATTGATATACATACATACACACATTACTAGTATTACTTACATGTGACATTCACAGTTATTGAGCTAACTTGAATGTCGAAGCCAGTGACGTTTGAAGCTGCACTAATCAAAACATCTGCAATCTGAGTGTCATTAGGAACAGATGTTGTGTTGACAAAATCAAGTTCTATTAAGTTGATGACCGATCCTTCTCTGTGGAGAGAGTAGCATTATTATTGCTTTAAATATTACAACTAGGCCACCACCTTTAAAGTGTCACAAAATAGAAATTAACAACTCACCTGAATCCAACAATTTTCATAGACTTGAAAGTAGATGGGAATGTGTTTTTGTACCAAGGCAGAAGCTGTAGAAGCAGAAAATGCATAATATTTAAGCATGTTATGACTAGTTCCTGGTAGTTTAGGGCTTTTTTAATTATTACTTAATTTCTGCAGCTAGCAGTAAACTAACACATTTTCTGTCTAAACACTGTCCAATTTGTCATTACATTCATGATGTAATGTAATGGTAAGTCTGCACACAAGTCATGTTGTTGATTACTACAGTGTGACTGGTAACAGTATCAGATATGCAAACGTGGTGTTTTCAAGAAAACAAAACCAATAAACTTGACAAGATGTCATATTTTAACACATGACATATGAGATACTAATGCTAGGTCTAAAGTATTTGTCATGTGTCATACTTGGTATTTTTACATGAAATACTCTGCTGCTGATGATCCATCATTTTATTATTTTGTTTATTTTTTCTTCTGTCTGAACACTATCCAGTTTGTCATTACATTTATGATGTAATCTAATGGAAAGTTTGCATAGAATACACAGCACTATGCCCACTGCTACTTTGTACTGCATAGGTATGTATGCATGGGATATCTACTACTATATATTTGTCTCCTCCTCTGTATTGTTATGTTCACGCATGTATGCAAAATCACCTGGCCACACCCCTGCTGCTTTGTTTTTTCAGTTACCTACCACACAAACAATCTATACTTAGTTTGCCCCTAATGTGTGGCCTGTACAAAATTGTATGAGACTTACCTGTTCTGTTAGAGATGACTCTCGTTTTTTATAATTTTCAGATGATGGATTCAACAAGTCACTTGTAAATGTGTCTTCAACAGATCTAAAAGTCAAAAGCCTTGCTGCAGGGGCTATAGTGGTAGGGGTTGCAGTTGTAGTTACAGTAGTTACTGCTGCATCAATTGTTGATGCAGTGGTTGTAAGACTGACAGTTGTAGGTGCAGCTGTTATAAGATTGGCAGTTGTAGGTGCAGCTGTTATAAGACTGGTAGTTGTAGATGTAGCAGTTGTAGGTTCAGAGCTTGTAAGATTGGCTGTTATAGTTGCAGCAGTTGTCACATTGGCAGTTGTAGGTGCAGCATTAGATGGTGTAAGATTGGCCGTTGTAAATGAGGCAATTGTAAGTGAAGCAGTCGAGGGATTAGAAGTGGTAATTGGAGTAGTGTAAGGTGTAGCAGTTGTAGGAATGGCATCTGCAGTTTCTGTAATTGTATGTACATCAGTTGTAAATGAAGCACTTGTCTGATTGGCTGTTACAGTTGCTGGAGATGTAACACTGGCAGTTGTAGATGCAGCATTAGTAAAATTGTCAGTTGTAGATGAAGAGGGTATAAGGTTGGCTGTTGTAAATGAAGCAGCTGTGAGATTGTCAGTTGTAGGTGCAGCTGTCAGTAAATTGGAAGAAGTCGTTGGACCAATGTTAGGTGCAGCAGTTGTAAGATCGACAGTTGTAGGTACAGCTGTTGTAAGATTGGCAGTTGTAGATGTAGGGGTTGTAGATTCAGAGGTTGCAAGATTGGTAGTTGTAGGTATAACACCACTTGAAGCTGTTAACAAAATCCGTACCATTATTATTTTAGCAAATACATGTAAATTTAAAAAAATTCTCATACTAGTAGTATTCAGTATTACTTACATGTGACATTCACAGTTGTTGAGCTAACTTGAATGTCGAAGCCAGTGACATTTGAAGCTGCACTGGTCAAAACATCTGCAATCTGAGTGTCATTAGGAACAGATGTTGTGTTGACAGTTGACAGACTGACAGTTGCAGCTGCAGAAGTTGCAGGAGTCAGAGTAGTTGGAGTGGTTATTGGTAGTTCTGCAGTTGTCATGGGGGCAGGAGGAGCTGCTGCTGAAGTATTGGTTGGCTCACTTGTTGTCTGTTGTGCAAATGTCATGGCAGTAGTAGCAGACATATCACCCGTAGTTGTTATTTGTGCTGTAGCCAAATCTATAGTAACTATTTATAAATAAGACAGAGTCAAAAATGGTTTTATACTTTGCCATTTTTCATTTTTTTTGACACAGTGTAGTGTAATTTTATTAATTTTATATCTAATAAGATAAAGATCACCATTTGTCATAAAAGGCCTAGGCCTTTAAGCAAGTATTTTTTAGTACAATAACTTAATCAAACAACCTTTTTTTTCCAATTTGATAACTGACAATGAATGTTAGAATGAAGTGATATTATGGAATATATAAAAATGTATGATAAAAAGGTGTATAAGAAATCCCTACAGCTTTTTCATTATTTTGAATCAACAGGTTTGGTTTAAAATCATTGAGCTTACCCATTATAATCAGCAGCACTGATTTCTGTCTGACACCCATCTTGTCTTCCTTCAAAAGATAAAACCAAACAATACAATATACTGTTAAAAAAACAAGTGAATTTGTGAAACACAAGACACTCTCTTCTGAACTATTTGTAACACATACTGAACAAAATAGGTCCAAATGTTTTATGTTAACAAGGAATGTCTGTGCTTTTGGAGTACTTGGGCTTTTAGTAATGTCTTTGACCAGTATGTAACCAACTTGTCACCCCAATATTTGTCATTGTCAGTGTCCTCTCAGTGCCAAATCAGCTCTACAGCTTATTGAATGTTCACTGATCCTCTGTGTTTGCTGGTAAGTACGTGTCAATTAGCTACAGTGAGCACAACAGCTACCATGTTTTAACGTGTGACATAATCATGTATGATAAAACACTTGAAATCATTAAAAACTTATATATAGCTATAAATTGTTGTGCTGTTACACAGACGTGCGCTCACTGGAAGAAATTCTGTGCACTCGGCGGGACATGTAAGTGTAGAGGAGTGGTGAGAATTTCTTCTCCTCTCATGGGAGTCACTTGGGTGCACTTCAGGCTTATGGTATGAGCAGTACTGAAGAAGAAAAAAAACAAACACTGTGTGGCACACAGTCCTCATCAGAAATTGTTATGGAGATCTGAGAAAAGTTGTAGACCTGCGCAGATGTGAGTGAACACAGTAGTGCTAGACGCCAGTGTTATGTCATCTAAAGTAAGTATATGATTAGACATCGTATCTCTGAGGTTTTTGGGCCCAAATAGAATAACCTCTGTCTTGTCTGAATTAAGAAGTAGAAAATTGCAGGATATCCAGGCCTTTATGTCTTTTAAACATTCTTGAAGTTTGACTAATTGATTTGTTTCATTTGGTTTAATGGCTAAATATAGCTGAGTGTCATCCGCATAACAATGGAAGTTTATAGTGTGTTTCTTAATAATACTGCCTAGGGGAGACATGTATAAAGTGAAAAGTATTGGTCCAAACACAGACCCCTGGGGGACTCCATAACTAACATTTGTCTGCATGGAAGACTCATCATTAACATTAACAAACTGGAACCTATCTGACATATAAGATTTAAACCAACCTAGTGCTGTTCCTTTAATCCCCATGACATGTTCCAGGCTGTGTAATAAAATGTTGTGATCTATAGTGTCAAATGCAGCACTAAGATCTAACAAGACATGAACAGAGGGAACAGAGAGGAAACCGTTGTCTGAAGCTAATAGAAGATCATTAGTGACCTTCACCAGAGCTGTTTCTGTACTATGATGTGCTCTAAATCCTGACTGGAAATCTTCATACAGGTTATTCCTGAGCAGGTGGTCATGTAATCGCTTAGCAACTACCTTTTCAAGGATTTTAGATATGAAGGGCAGATTGGATATTGGTCTATAATTAGCTAAAGTCCCAGAGTCAAGGGTTGTTTTTTTTGAGTAATGGTTTAACTACAGCAAGTTTAAAAGCCTGTGGTACATAGCCTGTTAGTAGAGATGAGTTAACCTGATCTAACTTGGACATGCTGATTAAAGGTAACACTTATTTGAGCAGTCTAGTTGGGATGGGGTCTAAGAGACAGGTTGATGGTTTAGATGAGTTAATCATTAAGGTTAACTCAGCATGATCTACAGGGAGGAAGTGGTCTAAGTAACACTGAGGTCTGATAAACAAATATAGAGTTGTTGTACATTCAAGTCTGTCCATTCTAGTTGCAGGGATGA